>PVIY010029859.1:0-31592 GCA_004026745.1 Myrmecophaga tridactyla | reverse complement strand
CTTTATTACTAACACAGTACAAAGGGTCAGAAAGAGAGAAGAGATCCCATCCTGGCTGGACTCCTGGGGAGGACAACCACTCAGGTAAGGGTTGGTAGATGGCAGCTCCATCCACCCCACATTGCATCAGACAGAAGGGACACCTCTACTCCCCACGAGTGGGCACTTATAACCCCATTAGACCTAATGTTTCTCCCCAGATGTAAGATGGAAACATATTGAAACATCTGCACACAAAGAAAAGGACGGGGGCAGTTGAGAGCTGGGAGGTGCCCCGAGCTAGTTCGGACTTCCTCAGCAGTATGGTCTGGGTCTGAGCATTTCACTAGAAACTAAATGTACAATTGTGAAAGAAGCAGTCTTGCCTCTAAAAGCTCACAGATAAGGAAGGGAGAGAACCAGCTAAGCTAATAATTACAGTTCTAATTGCTAAATGTTGTACTACAGATTTTTAAAAGATGTAGTGAAATGGATGGGAACAGTGTTCTAGTTTGCTAGCTGCCGGAATGCAACACACCAGAAACAGATTGGCTTTTAATAAAAGGGGGTTCATTTCATTAGTTCTTCAGAGGAAAGGCAGCTAACTTTCATCTGAGGTTCTTTGTTACGTAAGAAGGCTCAGGGTGATCTCTGCTGGCCTTTTCTCCAGGCCTCTGGGTTCCAACAACTTTCCCTGGGGTGATTTCTTTCTGCATCTCCAAAGGCCGGGGCTGAGCTGTGAGTGCTGAGATGAGGTATGCTGAGCTGCTTGGGCTGTGCTACATTGAGTCTCTCATTTAAGCACTAGCCAATTAAGTCAAACGTCATTCATTGCAGCAGGCACGCCTCCTAGCAGACTGCAGATATAATCAGCAACAAATGAGGTCCACGTACCATTGGCTCATGTCCACAGCAACAGAACTAGGTGTGTTTACCTGGACAAGTTGACATCAGAATCTAACTACCACACACAGTGAAGGAGCACTTACCAGAAGTGAGGAAAGGAAGTTTTGAATCTTTCCCCCCAAAAGAATAAAAAATTTTGCATTCCAATTGGTGAGGAAAGCTGTGAGAATTCATGTACATGGAATCCCAGTATAGCATTTTGATGTTCTCTGAACTTTTGACACTTTCTTATCAATTACATACTGCTTCATCTATGCAAAATCTACTTATATGAATGAGATTCATTAAGGACAGGGGTTCCAGAAAGTTTTCTATTTTCTCAATTGAATTCTTTCTCAAGAATTTTAAAAATTTGATGAATTTCCTTTTACCATCATAAATAGTATACATGGAGTGCCATCTTACTGATCTGGAGAATATATATAAGGAGGAAGTCTACTCTATTTGTAATATAGTTAAAATAAAATACTTTCAACAGCAGCAGGAACTTGTTTACAAAACACTCGCAATAAAGCAGTTGCATTTTGATTTTAGAATACAATATTTTTAAGAAGCTGCTATGGTTCATAGTTATTATGTAATTTTTGTAGGTAACATGGTACCATTAGAAAAATATTAGATTTTTCATTCAAATAACTAAGATTCTGAGTCCTGTCTTTGCTGCTTACTATCAATGACAAAGTATTTAGCAGACAGGAACATTAATATTAACAAAAGAAACTACAAGAAGAGGCTGAAAAATAGTCAATCCAAGCATGGTGCTGTAAGGGACCATTAATTATAGGAACAACCCCTTACACAACTTTTCAGTGTTTTCTGGGGATATTACCCTACTGCATCATTAGGCAACTGCTTATTTTAATAACAATCTTTGTGAAAAACTTTCTATATAATGTTTAATAATCAATTTGAGATGAAAAGATGATGTAGCATATGCTTTACAAACATTTGCATACAATGGTTACACAATTTAAAGCACTGGGACAAGCAGGTAAGATTCACTTTTCTGAAAAGTGCACTTTTGTGAATTCTCCCTGAAACAGAAAACATAGAAGTTGTTGCATATGTGCTGTGCCATCTAAAAAAAAAATGAGTGTCTAAGTGTTGATGTCAAGGGCAGGACTATGAATGGAGAAAGAGTTGGAAAACCATTGAGTATAATGGCGATAATATATTAATACTCTTGAGCAGGAGTAATTGAATTTCTCTTCCTTGTGAATCTGATCTGGAAGTCATATTGACAAACTGGCTCCAGGAAAGAAGAAATGGTGACTATCACTTGAGCAAGAAAGAGAATATTACAAAGGACAATGTCTTGACCAGTAGCAAAAGTGAAATAAACTGCTACTGGCCCAAGGAAGTACAGTTTCGAAGGAGAAAATATACAAGTTATTGTAACATGGACAATGAGTTATACTGCCCAGGGCCAACATTCTAATGGGAAAGGAATGCTAGATCAGTTCATGGAAAACTAAAGCAAGGCATTTGGTGTCCCACACCATATATGGAACACTATGGAGCGGGGTAGACAGTATTTCTCAGGGACCTCATTTAGCATCACGTAAAGGAGAGTGCACATGAGAGGGTCTGAGTTTGTACTTTGAAGTTTCCCTTTGTTTGAGTTTAATAGGGATCAAGAAATCACCATCTGCTTCATAGGGAACCTGAAATATATATATAGCCTTTGAGACTAGATGGTAAGTTTCCCTGGAGAGCTACCTCTGTTTGGATGTGTCTGTGGGTGTAGGGCTGAGAATCTGGGAGAGGATGATACAAAGCCGTTCTGTAGTCTATGGTTGCAGGACGGGCTGCCAAAGCAGACATAAAATGAGAGTAAAATGCAGACTTCAGTGAGATCTTCATCACTGGAAGGAGCTACAGTTGGTCAGAAAGGAAAGGTTCTGTAGGTACTGAAGGACACACAAAAAAATGGATCTCAACTTGAGAATTGAGTAAGATTAGTTCAAGTATCAAAAATATGGCAATATTCTTTTGTTCACATTTCTGAATTTGAAATCTCAAATTCAGAATCTATAAGAATATATAGATTCTTAAAATATAGGAATAATACATATGATATACTTAAGGATTTTAAGTATATGATTATATGGTCGATTATTGAGTCCTTGAAACTTTAGCTGACAGTTAAAGAGAGTCCTGCTTATCAGCTTTTGCCTTCACCTTTAGCCCTGCGGCTATATATAACACCACAATTATTTCACTGTCCTGTAGACATCTGGCTGTTGACTTAACCATGGAATAGTTCACTAATTGGGCCAGGTCTTTAAGGAATGATTTTGAAAAACTGCTATTTAAGACATTGTCCATTACGTAACGGTGTGTTCCTGACTTAAAGTGCTACATGACAGAAATTGCCTCGAAATCGGTGAAAGAAAAAGAAGCTTCTTTTGAATAATTGACATCTTCTGTTTTAAAAATAATGGGGAATCTTTGCCTTTCTATCATTTGGTGTCTAGGAAGGTTGGTGTTAAATTTAATGCTTACCTCCAGCTACCAGAAAACTATCTACCTTCTTACTTCTTGTGGTTCTTATTATTTTACATTTCTTACTCCTTTTATGAGCAGCAATACCTTTAGCTAAGTGTGAACATCTAAACTTACATCTACACATATAACAATATCTGTGCTCCCACAGTTCTACTTCCACATGTGTACATTCTCTTTTATCTATTCCTATATGGGTTCCCATATCTGATCCTGTTTCTATATCTATTCCTAGTCCTATATTTACACCTAGTCCTATATCTTTATAACTATCTGTTTGGAGACTAAAAATGCCCTGAGGGAGTTTATTACATTTTTAGTTCAACCTGAGAGTTACTGTGTTAGTAAACTTTGACACATATTAAAACGATATTTCAGCCACATGTTGACCTTCAGATTTGCAAAGGAAAATGGATTTTATCCTTGTTTTAGTTTTTGGTGAGTGAAATTTATTCTCATCCAAATTTCCCTTTGCAAGGTTATTTATTTTATCTGGCTTGTCTACAAAACCACAGGTAATATTGGAAGATCTGGTGAGCTGTTAGCAATGTTTCAAGGAGCTAAAGGATCCTTTGAGACACAGAAAATGGAGCATGTGTCAAAGGCTAGGAACAAATGTGATCAGAGAGCAGCATGCTACTTAATAGGGAATAGTGTATTTTTTGTCACGGGAATTTTTTTCTGCTCTCTCCTATATGTTCATACCCCAGTGACCATATATTGTATTTGGGCAATGTTTATTTATTTTAATTTAATTTTTCCCTCTACCCTTTCCTTACAAATTCATACCCCCCAGTAGCAGAATCAAAAGGGATTCAGTGGTATTATGAGAAGAGATTTAATGCACAACAAATCTACTGAATTTAATTACTTTGGGTTCATGGTAAGAATTTTTTTCTTTCTTTGAGGAACATATTACTAACTAAAGAAAGGAGTGTGCACACCATTTTTAATCAGGCCCTTGGTGAGTAATTTGGAAATAATAAACTTTGCATAAACAAAGGTGATTGTAATTATGACTAAAACCAGGAGGGAACTTGGCTTATTTCTCATTTATAGAAACTTTGGAACACATGTATCAAGCTTCAAACTAAGCGAGTTTAAACTAAAAGAAAACAAGTGTAGTTTTACAGCATTGCAAATATTGGTTATGAGCTACATTAACTGCTAATAATGGCCACAAAACTTGAGAGCTGCAGTGGGAGATCAGAAGGAGAATCCCAAACTGGTAGATCATCTCACTGCTAAGGAGCCCCAAATGAAAGTCTCTTGCCTCTTTATGGAGCCCTTGCCAGGGATGAAAAGAGGAAAGGGAGAGATAACAATAAAAAGTAGTGGGGCAGAGTGGAGAAACAAGCCTCAGCCAAGGCTCCTGACAAGGTCTTCAGACTAAGCATGTGAATAAGCACATCTGCAGGCCGGCCAGGCAGCGTCTTGATTGCTTCTGCTTGGGCCTGAAAGGTCACATACAGGATTCTAACCTAGAGCCAGACTCTTCAAATCCATGTTGTTTCACATATCAGAATCTTGTTTCTTTATCATTATGAGTAGTATTCTAATATATAAAAATATATCGGTCCTTGTTGGATGGTACTTATGGTTAATTTTTGTGGAGATATGTTTTCATTTCTCTTAGATAAATGCCTGAAGGGGGAATAGTGAAGACATAGGGTGGTTATATGTTTGACTTAATAAAAAACTGCCAAGTGTTTTTCCAAAGTGGCTGTTCCATTTTGCATACTGAAGTCCAAGATATGAGAGTTCCAGTTGCCAATTAGTGTTTAGGGGATTTTATTTTTGTCAGACTTTTAAATTTCAGCAATTTTGGGTGGTATAGTGGTTACTCATAACAGTTTCAATTTCCACTCTCCAGATGACTGTTAATGTTGAGCCCTTTTGTTTATGTGCTAATGGTCATTTCAATATTTGCTTTATGAATTGTCTGTTCAAGTATTTTTGCCCTTTTGGGGGGGTGTATTAGTTAGGGTTCTCTAGAGAGATAGAATCAACAGGAAACACTTGCAAATATAAAATTTATGTCTCACGTGACTGCAGGAACACAGAGTGCAAAATCTGCAGGGCGGGTGTGAAGCCAACAATTCTGATGGAGGGTTTGGACGAACTCCACAGGAGAGGCTCACTGTCCGAAGCAGGAAGAAAGCCTGTCTCTTCTGACTCCTCCTTAAAAGGCTTCCAGTGATTAGATTAAGCATCACTCATTGCAGAAGACACTCCCCTTGGCTGATTACAAATGGAATCAGCAGTGGTTGCAGCTGACATAATCATGATCTAATTCTATGAAATGTCCTCATTGTAACAGACAGGCCAGCACTTGCCCAACCAGACAAACAGGTACCACCACTTGGCCAAGTTGACACATGAACCTGACCATGACAGTGGGTCTGATTTTTTTTTTAATATGGACTCCAATTTATTCCTTCCTTTTTCTGTGGGCTCAGAGACCATTATAATTTCCAGATGAAATTATGTGATTCCCCTTAGCCAGCCGGATACTGAATTGTCTGTACCTCCCTGATAGCATACTCCTATGATTCTGAGATTGCACATCAGTATGAGAATTCCAACGTCCAGCATTCTAGGGATGAACCTGTGTGCTCCTTCCCCTTTCTCTCTCCAGTGTTTCAACTGAACTCCCCATCACATCTGACCTTTGCTTTTGCTGTGGTCTTCCACTGGTCACTTTTCTTTGGCTCTTGTTTCCCCAGTGCAGCATTTTTAATAACATTAGACAGATGTTATCAAAACAAAGTCCTGACTGAGCAACTCCCCTTCTCAAAATCCTGCCCCAATTCCTCATCAGCAGTATTTAAACTCCTCCATGATCTAACCCTGAATTTCTCTCCATTCATTCTTCACTTTTTTCCCCAATATTTTAGTGGTATCAAAGCAAATTATAATTCTCACTCCTCTCCATACTGCTCATTTTTAGTCTATGAGATTATATTGTATTCATTCATTCAGTTTATATTCATGGAAGGCCAACTATTTGCCAGGTACTGTTTTAGGTACTTTGAATACATTAGTGAATGAAACAATAAAGATCTCTAACTAGGCTATTTTGCCTGTGATTCCTGTATTTGCGATCTTCACTTAGCTAACTCCTATCCACCCTCATTTCAAGTTCCAAGTCTCATTTTCTCCAAGAAGACTTTATGAATTTTTTTTTCCTGGACATGCTTGAAATCAACGAGTAGGACATGCTTGAAATCAACGAGTATTAAATGTCTTCATCTATCTTTGTCTCTTTTACTGTACTTAACTCTCCTTATTCAAATTATTCTTTTATCTATTTTTTTACTAGCCTGTAAATTCCTTGAACACTAAAATTTTCATCCAGATATCCGTTTAACCGGAGAACATAAACAAACAATTGTCATCTTAAAAACACTTGTACATCATAGGCAATGCCCACAGAAAAAGGATGATCTGAGAAAGTAACTGAACTGAAATCTTGGCGTTCCTAATCATGCTTGTGGTACCAGGACTTGACTATAAAGTGGACATTCACCTGTCTGCCTCCTAGATCTCAGCGAGAGAGAGCAGGGACCCAGAAGTGACCCCAGACTACCCATCTGATCACTTTATTCCCACCTTCTACCACTCTATTCCCAACAAATAACCAGCCATCACTGACCTATTTTTAATATTTGATTTCAGAATTCAAGAATCTTCAGTATTCCTATTTTTCTTGTCTTAAAATGACTTTAGAATATATTCATCAATAAGAATTATCGAATGTCCCTTTTACAAGAGGCATAAGGATCAGTAAATAAGATTTAGGGAAGATTGAAATTATGGTGGTTTCGACTCAAGGAAGAATATGTATTACAATGTAGAGTCAAGAATGTGTAGAGTATGTTTGAGGAAAAATTTGAAAAGATTTGAAAAATGGTCAGATTGTTTTCCACTTGATAATGGATGACTAGTCATTCCTGCCTCTCCGGCCTCGCTCAGGTTTTTAGCTCTGCCTAAACTCTTTTCTCCTTTGCAGAAGCCTCTCTCCAAAAAAAAACAAACAAAAAAATCCTCCTTTATAATACTTTCCCTTAGTTCATCCCCAGCTAAAAGTTAGTTATGTTGCCCTCTTATACATTATAAAAACCTGTTTTTTATATTTCTCTTTTGTTGTTTTCTTTGTACATGACAATTTATTCCGTGATTTCTTAGTCTTTTCCACATGATTGAAATGAAAATAGGCTCTGTCAGGACTCTTCAATGCTTTTTCACCACACAATTTCAATAAATGTTACAAATAGTTGAAAATAGGCTAGGATAATTGGACTTTGGTATGAAGTGAGAAAAAAAATCATCATGTGATCATGGACGTGTTATACAAATAATGGTTCTTTAAAAGTTTGCTAGGTTAACCACTTTGATAGATAAATGATTCATAATATTGTGGTGTAATATACCAATCAGGGAGGGTTTTTCAGAGAAACAGTATTTAGGTATATATGTGTATATTTATGCATATTTATGAATGTGTATTTTTTTGCATGTGTGTGTATAAATAAATGAAGATATTGATTATAAAGGTTTGGCGTAAGTGATTGTAGGATCTGGCACAAAGTCTGAATTTGTAGAATAAGCTGGAAGCTGGAAATTCTGCTGAAAGTGATGTTTAATTCTTGAGTCCAAGTTCCTAAGTCCAGCAACTCAAAAGGGAGTGGAGGGTGTTGTCTTGAGGCAGAAATCCTTCTTATTTCTACACCCCTTAGTTCTTGCTGTTAAGACCTCCCACTGATTAGAGTGAGGCCCATGAACATTATGGAGAGTAATCTCTTTTAAGGTCAACTGATTATAGATGCTAATTCCATTTATAAAATACCTACAAATAGCAAATAGGCCAGTGTTTGACCCCAGTGACCAGACACTATAACCTAACCAAGTTGACAGATAAAATTAACTCTCACATGACATAAGCATATTTTCAAGCAGAAAAATAATCCACTTATTCATTTAACAAATATTCATAAAGAGCCTGTTATTCGTCCATCACTTTTTAGGCCCTGAGATAACCGTATGCAAAACATTCAAAGTCCATTCCCATTCTACAGGGGAAGAATAGTACAAATTCTATTACAATATATTATGCATGAAGCCTAAAGTCCCAACCTAAGGCAATATTGAAAGCAAAGAAAAAAAAATAGTGGGTTAATTGGAATAAATATTACATAATTTATAGACTTCTCAGAAGGAAAGAAAAAAAAAAACAATGGTTTAACTTCCTTCTAAGTGGAGAGGATATGGAAGAATAAGGACAAAAATATCAGAACAGCTTCTGTAAGAGGTGTAGCTTAACAGGAGACGTTGAAGGGTTTGGAGAGCTCTGGGAATCACTGCCATGGAAAGATGAAAGTGGAAGTACACAACTAAGTCACTTTTTGACTGATTGATGAGTCAGGGACAACTATATAAGCAACCTCTGTTGAAGTAACATGAGTGACCTGCCCTAGAGTCCTGAGCTCATCTCCCCAAAAAATGAAGGTCAGAAAAAAACTTAACAAGCCTATTATAGTGAATGAGATGTCCAGGTATGACAATCAATATGTTCAGTCTTGTCTCTGGAGGGGCATTTGCTTATTTTAAAGTCTATTTGAAGCCCTGAATTTGCAACATTCAAGAAGAGTAGAAGAGAAGAAAGAGAAAGAAGTGATTTCAGACAGTGAAAATATTTTGGAAATGGCAGAATTTCTGAATATTGCTCAGATAGCAGCAGCAACTGCTCTCTTTGTGCAATCGGAAAATGCACTATTATCTTGAATGCTTGACACACACTTACTCAATCAGCCTGGTAATATGGCCTGGATAATAAAATGTATCAGTTATCTTCAGAAAATAAAATAATTGTAAGAACTGGTATAATAGGTGGCGGTTGAGTATTTGTTGGAATGGAGTGTTCAAAGGATACAGGAATGGACAAGGAACACATGAGAGATTTAAATTTAACTCCAGAAATTATTTACTTCAAGATCTTTGGAAACATTACTGGATGTTTGTTATCATAAAAGTAGAAATAACTAATATTTGTTGCATGTTTATCGTGTGTCAGATGTCCACTGTTTTACACAAATAGCCTCAATTAATCCTTTGGAATTTTCATGTGACATATGCCTTTTCAACATTTGTTATTCTAATAAACGAGGAAGTTTAATTAATATATTATGAATGACTCTACCTAACTCAGTAAGAAACTAACTCACAGACAAACTTGGGACTTTGCTGTTGGCTTCCTACTCTTGAATTTATCTACCTCCTATACAGAGAAAGGCATATTCAGTACAATCATGAGATTTTTAACTAATAGAGATCTGGTGGAAGTGGCTATGGAGTATTTAATGAACAGTTTTTAAGATGGCCTACCTAATCTCTAATTTTGATTTGAAACCAATAAGTACAAAATTAAATGTATGTTTATTATAATTTGTTTTATTATTCTTTTACTATGAAGGAAAATACCTGGTGGTTTTATGATTTTGTCACTTTATACATACAATACAATGCTAATTCGGCAGTTGTAACCAAGGAGTCAAGAGATAATAGATATAAAATTTATGAAACTTTAAATTGAGTTGTCGGACTAATATGGATATTTAAAAGGAAAAATTTGGTCTTGCAATTATTTTTTTATAATTTTTATTACAGAATTTGTAGATTTACAGAAAAATCATGCAGAAAATACATAATTCCCATATAACCCACCTGTTAAGAACATTTTGCATTAGTGTGGTTACTTTGTCACAATTGATGAAATAATATATTTATAATTATTAACTATGTCCCATAGTTTACATTAAGATTCATTGTTTCTGCTGTCAAGTCCTATGGGTTTTTAAAAATCTTATGCTAGTAATATATACAACCTAAGTTTCCCCCTTTTAACCATATTCAAACAAATAATCCAGTTGTGTTAATTGCATTCACAATGCTGTGCTGCCATCATTGCCAGACATTAACAGAATTTTTCCATCACCCCCAAACAGAAACTCTATAACAATTAAGAAGGACTGCCCATCCCCTACCCTCATCCTGGCCTCTGGCAACCTGTATTATGTTTCTGACTCTATGAGTTAGCTTATTCTATAAGTTTAAGTTTACACTAATGCAAAATGTTATTTCAAATCAGTAATTTCATATAATATTGGTCTTTTTGTGTCTGGTTCATTTCACTCAACCTGATGTCTTCAGGGCTCATCCATGTTCTCATATGTATCAGAATTTTTGGGTTGAATGATAATCCTCTGTGTGTATACAACCAAATTCATTTATCCACTCATTTGCTCATGGGCAGTTAGGTTGTTCCATCTTGTGACAATTATGTATAATGCTATTATATACATCGATGTGAAAATATCTGTTTAAATCCTTGATTTCAACTTTTGGGGGGTTTATACTAAGTGGTGGGATTGCCAGGACATATGATTATTCTACACCTAACTTTCTAAGGTACAAACTGCTTCCCACAGTGGTTGTACCATTTTCCATTCCCACCAGCAAGGAATGAGTGTTCCAATTTCTCTACCACTCTCCAACACTTGTTATATTCTTTAAAAAAAAATAACAGTCAGTCTGATGGGTATGAAATGGTATCTCATGGTTCTCATTTGCATCTAGCTATTGGCTAATGACACTGAATATCTTTACATGTGCTTCTTGGACATTTATAAATCATTTTAGGAGAAATGTCTATTCAATTATTTTGCCCATTTCTTTATTCAGTTGTTGGTCTTTTGTTGTTAAGTCATAAGATATTTTTATATATTCTGGGTATTATACCGTTATTGGAAATGTGGCTTCCAAATATTTTATCTTATTCTATATGTTGTCCTTCTACTTTCCTGATGAAACCCTTTGATGAACAAAAGTTTTTATTTTTTATAAATACTAGTTTATCTAGTTGTTCTTTTGTTGCGCATACTTTTGGTGTAAAGTCTGAGAAACCATTGCCTAACACAAGATCCTGAAGATGCTTCCACTTATTTCTTTCTAAAAGTTGTATAGTTTTGGGTGGTATAGTTAGGTCTTTGCTCCATTTTGAGTTAACTTTTTTGTATGGTGCTAGCCAAGTATCCACCTTCATTTTTTTAAATATAGATATCTAGCTTTATAAGCACCATTTGTGGAAGAGACTATTCTTTCCCAAATGAGTGGACTTGTCATCTTTGTCAAAAATCAAACTTTAGAACTGAAATTTTCTGTAGCACATAGTCTAATACAACCATCTACACAATTCATTTGAACATTTGAAACGCAGGGAGTTCAGAATAAGAAAGAGGTCCTTTAATCCTGTATAGCTTAATGTAATGTCTGGATACATCCCAGAGTACATTAAGAAGATAATCAAAAAGTATTGGCAAATTCCCTTGAAAGATGGGGGGGGAAATATGAAACTATTAAACTTTACTATCAGGAAATCCCCTAATACTGTGTCAAACTATAAGGACAGCCAAATCAATAGGCCATGCCCTTGATCTTGAGGCTTACTCTTCTGAAGCTTACGTAGGTAGTGGAGAAGCTTAGCCTACCTATAGATACGCTAAGAGTTACTTCTGGAGGACCTCTTTTGCTGCTCAGATGTGGCCTCACTCTCTCTAAGCCCACCTCTCCAAGTGAAATCATTGCCTGCCCCGTACATGGAACATGACATACAGGGATGAACGTCTCCCTGGAGACATGGGAAATGATATTCCATCTTGGCACCATGGGATCAACATCCCATCTTGACCAAAAGGGGAAAAGAAGTGCAACTAACAAAGTATCTATGTTCAAAGAGTGTTCAAATAGAGTCCAGAGGCTACTCTGGAGGTTGCTCTTATCCAAGCTTCAGTTAGATCTTGTTACCTATCATAACCTGCCCAAACCCAACCAGGACCATTCCAGCTAATCCTAAAGAACAGCTAGGGCAATGTATAAGATTCCACAAGGTTCCATGCACTGGTGTAACTTTCCAGAAACCTACAACCTCCAGATGGATCCCAAGACCAGTTAAGTCCTAAAACCTAGAGGGCCCAGCCTCTCCAGAACATATATACTTATCTTGTTCCATATCTTAAAGTGAAATCTTTTAGTCTTTCACCTCTGAATATCATCTTAGTGTTGGTTTTCATATATTCCTTTTTTAATGTGGAAGAAGTTTCCTTCTACTCCTAGTTTTCTGATTTTTTTCTATGAGTAAGGGGCCTGAGTTTTGTGAAATGACTTTCTGCATTGATTGAGATGATCATATATACTTGTGCAGCTTACCTCTGTTCTATTAATGAGGTATATTACATTAATTGATATTCTTATGTTGAACCTCACTTGTATACTTGGAATAAATCCAACTTGTTTAGAGTGTTACTATTTTAACAGTGTTGTTGTTTCCATTTGCATCTGCATTCATGAGGGATTTTAGTTTGTAATATCCTTTTTTAATGGTTTCTGTTTCAGTTTGCCAAAGCTGCAGGAATGCAATATGCCAGAAATAGGTTGGCTTTTGTAATGGGGATTTATTAGTGTACAAATTTATAAGGCCATGAAAATGTCCAACTTGAGGTGTCAAGAGGAAGATGCCTTCACTCAGGAAAGGCTGCTAGATTTGGGGGTTCCTCTGTCACATGGGAAGGTCAATGGTTGGCATCTGCTGATCCTTCACCAATGGGTTCTGCTGCTTTCAGCTTCTAACCCTGTGACTTTCTCTCTTAGCATCTCCAAGGTGTTTCACTCTAAACTCTCTCTCTCAGTGTTTCTCCCTTTTATCCTCTCATAAAGGGCTCCAGAAAAGGATTAAGGCCCATCTTGAATTAGGTGGGTCACATCTCAATTGAAACCAATAAAGAGGTCCCATCCACAGTAGGTCTCTGCACCTGCAAGCCTGGCTTATCCTGAGGTACATAACAGCTCCAAATTACAGTACATTTTTCTGTCTTTCTTATTGCGCTATGACCTCATAGAATGAGTTAGGAAGTGCGCCTTCTTCCTCAGGTTTTGGAAGATTTTGAGAATTGGTTAATTCTTATTGGAATGCTTGATAAAATTCATTTGTGAAGCCTTCTTGTCTTGGGACTTTCTCTCTCGGGAAGGTTTGATAACTGATTCAATCCCTTTACTTATTATTGGGCTGTTGAGATCTATTTCTTCTTGAGTAGGTAAGTTGTGTATTTCTAGGAAATTGTCTGTTTCTAATTTGTTGGCATACATTTTTTCATAGTATACTAGTTTAATCCTTTTTGTTTATGTAGGATGGGTAGTAATATACCCCCTTTCATTTCTAGTTTTAGTCACTTATGTCTTCTCTCATTTTTTTGCCTGTAAGTCCAGCTAAAATTTTGTTGATTTTACTGATCTTTTGAAAAGAAGCAAATTTTGGTTTTGTTGATTCTCTTTACTGTATTTTTATCATCTATTTCATTAATCTCCATTAGCATTGTGCTAATGGTCAGTCTAATGGTGGTGAACTCCTTTAACTTTTATTTATTCGGAAATGTCTTAGTCTCTCCCTCATTACAAAAGAATTCTGTGGTTGTGTGCTGATCATTACTCCTTATACTGCTTGCAAAAATGAGTAAGTAAATTCATATACACATTAAAAAAGATTTAAATGGAGGAAAATCAGTAACCAAAGAGCACAATCTTTGGAATTAAACACTTAAAGACTGAGAGTTTAAGACATTGAAATGGCTTGGGCAATAGGTCGTCATTTCATGTCAAGAGTAGCTAGACCTGCAAATCACACAGTGGAGATCAAACAGTAGGTTTGAGTGGGTGACTGCATCTCCAGGCTCAGTAGCTGAGATATTCAGGAAGCCATGCTTTGGGGCCCACCAAAATAAGAAGACATTTTCCTATTTCTAGTCACTTCACCCACTTTATATAAGGTTATTAAGAGGTCAGGGCCTCCCAGAGTGATGCTTGTACCATATTAGGATGTCAGATATTCTTAAGGAATTGAATTTCATGGTGAAGTCTTCTCCTTCCTAGGTGGATATAGACTGAGAACTCTGATTTAGTTCTTGACCACTCATCCCTATTTCTAAAGATGAGAAGGTTATTGTTATTAGGTCCATTGCCTCCTGGAGGCCATCATGGCTGCTGTTGCTGTGATAACAATGATGAGCCATTTTTTCCACTTTCCACGAGATCTGATGTCTTAATCTTGACTCGCTAAATGGTTTCCCAAGCTTCCTCATTTCCTTGAGAATTGTACACCAATAGAGTCAAGAACAAAATGATTGAGAAAACCTAGTTTCCATTATTATCTGACATGCTTTCAGCAGAGATAAGCACAAAGTGAGAACTGGTTCCAGGTCCCAGGTCAGTGGGCAATGACCATGAGAAAATTTGTCCACTTAACCTAATGTTCATGCCAGTGCTATGTCGGATGTGATGAAGTGGAAGATGAAGGTAGGTTCTTGAACATTTCACATTAGGGCTAACTGGAAAACAACTTTTCAAGTTGATAATTCAGACTGTTCAGGAAAATGCTTTCTATAATATCATAAAGAAACATCATCATGCTTCTAACTGTATCAGTGAAACATGCAAATGCAAACATATGCAAATCTTTGAATATTTGCAGTTTATGGAGAAATCCTCTCCTTTTCGGATGATCATAGACTGAAGACTGTGCTCTTGTCCTTGCATATTTACCCCCTTTCTATTGCAGAAGGGGTTTCCCAGGAAGCAGATATTGCAATAGTGATTAGTGTACAAGACGTTTTTTAGGGTGTGATCTTGGGATTATCACTTTCTCCACTAGACCTTTTCTCTCAGCATCACAATGGTTTCCAGTAATCAGTATTGGTTTCAGAAACCAAAGGGCTTACTCCTTCCTGGAATCAGTATCTTCTGCCTTCCAGTCTTTGGAGTTACTTGTATTTTCTGAGATATTGCAATGCACATGAGAACATCTTCTACTTTCTCTTCCATGTTTCTGTTGACTTCCATCTTCTGGCTGCTCCCTGAAGCTTCACTCCCTCATTTCTGAAAGAAAGTCTCTTTGGATATAAAATTTTCATTGGCAATCATTTTCTTTCAGCACTTTAAATATTTGGTCCCATTGCCTTATTGGATTCATAGTTTCTAATGGGAAATGGGCACGTAATCTTATTGGGACATGTTTCCACACACATTGCTTTCTCTTGTAGATGTCAGAACTCTCTCCTTCTCCTTATTCAACAGTTTGACTACTGTGTATTTGGACAATGTTGTCTTCAAATTTGCCTGTTCGAGTTTCATTGAATTTTTTGAATATGCATATAAATATCTTTTGTTAAATTTGGAAAGTTTTCTGTCATTATTTCCTTGAATATTTCTTCCTTCCCTCTCACTCTTTCTTCTCCTTGTGGAACTTTCATAATGTACATATTTGTTCTCTTGATGGTGTCTTACAGGTCTTTTCAGCTCTCTTCACTTTTTTTTTCATTCTTTTTTCTTTCTTCTCCTTAGTCTGAATCATTTCAATTATCTTGTCTCTGAGTTCACTATTCTTTCTTCTGTCAGCTCCAATCTGATGTTGAAGCCATCTAGCAGAAATTTAATTTTATTTATTGTGATCTTCAATCCAGTATTTGCATTTGGTTCTTTTAAAAATTTTCTATCTCTTTATTGGGATTAGCATATTCATTTTTCTCTTGAAATCCTGTAGTTCTTTTTCTTTATGTTCTTTTATCTCTCTGAGTATATTAATGACTTTTTTAAAATTCTTTATCTGATATGTCCAAAGCAGGTATTCCTCGTGAGTAGTTTCCAGATTTTTATCTTATTCCTTTGGAACATATGAGTAAGAGAGCTGGTTTCCAAGAGGGCCGCCCAGGACTGGAAACCTCAGCCAAAGTATTCAAAGGTATTTGTCAGACTCAAATTTAAAAAAAATGATTATTTATTTGAGTCTGACAAATAAATAAACAACAAAACAGAGAAGGGTGCATCAACAGCAACAGGAATAATCTAAGTGACAGGTCACCAGGGTTAGGTTCTCTGATGAGCCCATATGCAGTAAGTTTTCCCAGTAGCAGCTTGCAATTTGTTCACACACTCAAGATTTTCTAGTATCCACACCTTGGATAGTCCCTTCCCATGGTTACCTTTTGATTGATAATGTGATTTGTTTTTGCCAAGGAGATAAAAGCAAATACTACACGAGCAGAAGTTTGGAAAGTACTTGTACATCAGGGCGTGAACTTTCTCTTGCTGCTCTGTGCACCATTCATGTAAAGAAGCCCATATTATCCTCTTGAAAGGTGAAGCTTATTGTCCAGTCAAATCTGCCGTCCCAGCTGAGAGTAAGATCACTATTAAAACATGTGAGTAAAGCCTTCTGAGACCAGCCCCAGCTGAGTCACCAAATGACACATAGCCTAGGTAGTCAAGTCTGTCCCATTCAGCAGAAATATCCAGGTAGCCTGTGGATTTATGCGAAATAAAAACAGCTGCTGTTTTAAGCTTCTGAGTCTTGAAAGAATTTGCTACACAGAAAAGGTTAACTGACACATCATCAAAGTCCCCTGTGGGCGAAAGGAAATTTTAAATGTTGGTGAGATTTAAAAGGCTTAGGGTCTGCTTATGCAGTAGCAGTTAAGTAAGAATTTTGTTGCCTGACTTCAATATCTCTCGTTACCTCTTCTGTTCCCATTCCGGAAAGTTCGAAACACAAAAGGTAAGCTAAATGAACAAGTGGAGAGAGAAGGAGACATCTTTCTGCATCTACTGTAGGTCTGGTTGCTGGGAAGAAGAGAATGAAGGGTTTTGACTTTTTATAGGAATTAATGAAATAACTTGACACTGTGTTTGGTGATCTATAGTCACCATTGGGTGATGATGATAATAATTAACCTAAGAATTATGAAATGAAATGTATGAAATTATCTGTTTTCATCCAGTAGGAATGGAAAAACTTCCACAATATATTTTAAAGGAGCATAATGTTGCTTTATGATTACACCCAAAGAAAGCTCCTATTTCAACATTCTGATTGCCCACATCATTAAATTTCCAAAAATTGCTAAAATAAGTAATTTAATTGTAAATATATAATGAGTTGAGATATAGTTCTAAAGTCTGAATTTCAAAATTAGAAACTATGGGCAGAATTTTGGAAAATCTACAGCTTTGAGATCATTTATGAGCTATAGATTTTTTTTTTTATCCTCTATGGAAATGTATCCTAACTTCACTTAATCTGGAATCAGTGACCCTCAGGATGTATTGTCCTTTGCAGATTCATTATCATCTCTTTCTGATATTGCAACATGATAAGGTGACAATTCAACCATCCTCCACAGTGCTATATGGAATCTGTAAATAGGTGAAGGAAACAATTCTAATTCCTTTCAAATGCAAATAGCAACAACTAGTTATAAAATGGATGGGGTCATGCCTTTATTTTCTATGTAAAATTTAGATATAACTAGCAAGGTAATGATAGAGAAATCTCACATTTTATTTATTATACTCTGAATTCTACAACAGGATATTCTTAACTTTTGCCCTAATATTCCCTGTCACGCACATATGCACATACATAATAGCTAGTTTATCAAATGTATCATTGAGTTGCTTTTAAAAATTTGACAATTGAAAATCATAATCACAAAACCATGCTATATATCCTTGAGTATGTAGCACAGCCATGGTGCTATTTTGACGTATGTGTGAGGAAGTATTCTTTATTTAAAGGCTCATATTTTTTCTGCATTCTGAAAACCTGTTGGAATTATCTGAAATCTAAAAATGTGTCTCTCTAAAAATACAACCACTTTTTCCTCACCTGTGATGAGGTTAGATGCTGTCATTTTTACTGTTAAAAGCAAAACCTCAACCCAGATGTTTTGAACGAATTCTTGATTCACAATGGAAATTGCTCACGGCTAAAATCAAGTGTGCTGCATTCTGTACAGTTTGTTGTCTCAGATTTCTAAATATGAAGACAAAAAATAAAGAACACACTTTGTATTTGGTACAACCTTCAGAATTAATCCTAACAGTTAAATGTCAAGTTGTTGAATTACTTGGTCTTTATTATCCTTCAACCATTCCACTGTCTTTTAATTGATTCGATGTTGTAGAGATAAATGCCTTGGGTTACTATACACAGAACACAGCACAACGTAATGCAATTTCATAAAGGATCTTCTGTAATTGCTTATCACTCATGGTTGTCCATACAGATAGACACAATAAAGGAATATATGAAGAATATTTAGGTCACATTTTATAATGATGTTGTGGATGATTCTTAAATACTTTTTGATACACTTTGTACAGATGTAAACTGTGAGAAAAATGGGAAGTTCTCAGATCTCTCTCGTCCATTTGAAACTGTGAGAAGTGACTGATAAAAGGGCTTACCTTCCAAATAAATAAGATGTTTTGTAGTGTTTAAACAATTGATTCAAAGAAAACCTGGTCTCTAAAGAGTAAGTTCTTATTATAGAGCCTGTAGCCCTGTCGTAATTTGATATAAACAAAGTATTAAATTTGACCCTGCTACTAATATGAGACATGGCAAAACTTTAAATGTGAAAAGGATGCCAATCCTTTTAAATGCAAACAAATACATAGGTACTTTAAAATTATTTAAAGAACAAAAGTTTAATGGGAAATCTGATAAAATAATTTAATTTGATTTGAGAAAATGAGGTTTTAAATTATTGACAACAATTATAAATTTTCTTCAGGGTACATGATTCCAGGAAAATCAGGGAATGCTTACTTGACACTTCTCATGCCAGCTTGTGAAGATTCTCTCTTGTACAGAAATCAGGAAGCATTTTAATAATAATTTAATCAATTCTTTTAAATGAACAAATGATGAGACCAGAAGCTGAATTCAAGGTACTTACATAAGATCGATACTCTGTTGATTTCATGACAAGGTCATTATAGAACCAGGGTTTTTGTTCTTACCCCAGGATAGTCACCCATTTCCTAATGTATACCATTGGCTCTGAATGCATACTCCAGGCATACCAGGGAGGATAGGGGAATGACTTGAAGATTTCTTTCTTGAGTTTAATGTGTCTTTTATGCTGTATAATTTTTATTCTTAAATAAAACTACCGATACTTTAAATTCCCATAAAGAATACATCTACAAAATATACCCTACTTGTTTCACTGCTTAGGTGGTCTTGCAATCAAACTTGGCAAAAAACTGAATTAGACTGAAAAATATTTTAAGTTCATATCTTAGAAAATTTATCTCTTTTTGTTCACCTCATCTCAAAACAAGATTTATAAACATAAAATATACAGTAAGTTTTCCACTGCTTTGTATATTATGTCAATGTGCTTCTTAAGCAAAAAATGTCCAAAATGCTACCTACCATCAGAAAAGACATATGGGGTTAACATTATTTATCTACAGTTGGTGGAAATTCAATAAATGTATTTGGTAACAAAATAAATTATGTGTATCATACAGACACTCAAAGTGTTCCCTGATAAACTCACCAATTTCTTTTATCACTTCAGTACAATATACAAACCAAGGACATTTCAGTGAATAAAATAATGTTCTTTATTTCATTGTAGTTTATCAAATCTGGATAAAAACTCATTATCAAAAAACCAATTAATCCAGCAATACATTCTTTTTATTTAATTCTAAAATTTATTTTCTTTGTGGTTTTCTTAAAGCAGAATATATATATTTGTATATGTATACACACGCATGCGCACACACACACACACACACTTGGCGAATTTGATGGTTGAGTGTTGAAAAGATAGCTCTCAAAAATCAAGTTTATCAGCTACTTTTTACTATAAGGAAAAAAATGAACATACTTATCTCATTTTTGCTCTTAACAATAGAAAATTTTAAAACAATAATAACCATTCAGTTCCTGGTTTGAAGCCTCTGATTTTCTTTCCTGGTTAAGCTAGCACCTGCCTATTAGATGAAACTTTCACAGTAATACCACCCTTCTTCCTTTTTATTTTATAATTATCTATCACATGTTCAAATAAATTCTTATAGTTTCTTATGATTGTGGCTTGCAAAATGTTACTCCTTTTGTTATTTGAATATACAAGCTAGGTTCTGATAGCCCTAGTATTCTCAATACTTGATAAACAGTACAAATTAGTAAATAAAACCATTGAATTGTGAATAAAATAGTGACTCACCTTGTTTTCATACTTAACTTTTCAAATACAAAGTGTGCCAGACTGGCAAAATGTTAAAATTTTATCAGTCACATAAGCAGTTGCTCTTTTTGCTTGTTTGCTTTCTTTTCTTTTAGTTTTATAATACTGATTGCCTTTTAAAATGCACTGTATATGGAAGTTAAAATGTTTGCTATTTCAAAGATAGATAATGACAAAGTATTTGCTCATGAAGTAACTCTTTTGGTAAGAAATCACAAATATTTATTTCTTTTTCTATTGATGTGTTTCACGTGCTATCCAATTCTTACTTTGGCTTCCAGGCAGAAAACAATATCTGCTGATTATCTGAGTGAATGTGTTCTCCCAAGCTACCATTTCACATATATGTATTTGTGTGTGTGTGTACACTCATTATAATCACACTTGTGGAAAACACTCACTATATTATTTTATTACTACTAAAGTGTAATACAGAACACAAAACTTTTATATTTAGGTGAACATGTTAATATAGTGTAAACTTCTTTAATTTTCTTTTTATTATTTATTTTGAAACTGGTTTTTCTCATATCTGTCCATTTCTGTTTACAGTAGCACCCCTATTTTGAGATACTTTTTTACTTGTATGGCTATTATATTTGAAATTTTACCTGCCATTCACAAACATTGCCAACTTCTTTCACAGAATTCTATTAGATGAGCATTTTCCACATGGCATTCCAACACCAGCAAAGTAAATTCCAGACTCGCTCAACTGGCATACAAATGCTACTCCAAAGTGGCTTGTCCTGATTTTTCATAATAATATCCCTCAACAATACACACTCTATCCTCCAGTCACCAACTGCCTGGGGGAGAAATGAGTACTTTATGCTCTTCTATGCTCTTGTACAGTGATGCTCTTTCCCTCTCCACTTATCTATGAGATCTAGTTGGTTGGCCATGGCTCAGCTCAGTTCTCATTTATTCTTCAAAGATTTACTGGTTATTTCAGTTCGTGCAGCATCTCCCCCCTGAAAAGCATTTATATATGCAGCATCTATTAAACGCCAGGCTCTGCCTTAGTGATTTGCATCATAGAAACTGAGTGGCCTCTTTCTCCAGGGAAAATTTTGATTGAATGTAGGAAAAGCCACAAGTAAAGTTACAGCCATTACATAATATGGATATAACAGTACATAATGCACCTGAATGGTAGAGGTGCATGTAGGTGTAAGAGTATAAAGGAGAGGTTGTTGACCTAGACAAAGTGAAGAAAATATGTCCTGGAGATTGGGACCTAGTTCTGAGTCTCAAAATATTGTGAGTTGGTAAAATGAGTGTGAGAAATTTATTAAAGGCTGAGGAAGCATTACTGACAAGATTTAGTGATAAGAAGCATCTACAATGTGTATTGTTTATTAGACACTGCACATATGTCCCTTTTTTATTCAAGAAATATTTGAATATTTGTTGAGTCCATATAAATATCAGTCACCTTGTAATTTTCAGTTACAAGGAATGGAAAATTATTTTCCACGGTTTGAGATATTTTTGATGTCACATATGATTTTTAAGGTAATGTAGTTTCAAAATAAGCTAATTTATTCCCTTAACAATGTTAACTGGTATCCAGATGCTATTCATTTTTTTTCCCGTGATTTGGCTGTGTTTAGCAAAAAGAAGAATCAATTTTTGGTTATCAGCTGGTAGACTTTGTCATGCTTGTCTCCATGTTGTTCTAATCCAATTTGCTGTAAAAACTCGAATAAAATGATCTCCAGGAAACCTTGATCTATTTAAACGTTCCTTTGCTTAAAGCCTTCAAAGGGATCCATTGATTTTAGAGCAAAGCTCAACTTTTTTTCATGTTTGTAGACATGCCATAATTTTCTCATCACATTCTAAATTTCTAACCTTATTCCCTGCCTAGTTCTCCCTTACAATTTAGATTGCAAACTTGGTAAAGTTTTACCAGTTTTTTAGATATGCTATATATCTTGCCCCTGGGCTCTGAAACTTGATCTTCTGTCTGTTAATAACCCTATTTCTACCAATTCATTTCCCTAACTCCCACACATAAGTACAGCCACAGCTTAAATTTCACTGCCCCAACGTGGCCAGCAATGCCCCTAGACCAGGTGAGGTAAATCCTACATTTATTTCCACAGTGAGATGTAATCCCCTTCATAAAATTTCATTACACTTATTGTGATAACTTAGATAATGTCTATCTCTCCAATGGACTAAGCAATCTGAGGCCATGGGCAGCATCTTAATCAAATGCATAACCACAGGACACTGAACAAAGTAGTTGCTGATGATGTACTTTTAATTACTATCAGTTCTGTTACAATACCTGCTTTGAAAATATAGTTTTGTTCCAACACAATCTATATGTGGGGGAAAAATTGAGCATAATGTAAATTTCACATTTGCTCATGTATGACTTTGTCCTCCAGAAGCATTAGTTGAACAAAGCAAACTGCATCCAGTTGAACTGAGATGCACAGGAATACACAAACACACTCATGTACACACCTCCAACTTCTCCAAGCTATCTGTGTGTTGAGTCACACACATTCACATACATTGTTAAAACTTCCAATTTCTGATAACTCTCCTTCTATGACTTCATAGTAACACCAAGCTGAAACCCTTCAGATGCCCACTTCCACAAGCAAACTTTGTGTCTTTTTTTAAGGTTTAGTGCCATATTTACAATAATTTTTACAGATTTCTTAGCCATTTACTAAGTGCAAAATTCTGTTACATTTTTATTCGGTTTCTATCATTTTTCTTTCATGAGTCATTGTCAAAGTTTTCAAGTGCTGTGTCCCTGATCCTGTAAACTGTATGGTTTTTTAATAGCTTTTTGCTGTTGTTTTTTGTGTTTCTTTTTTACATGGGCAGGCACTGAGAACTGAACCCGGGTCTAAGGCAAGCAAGACCTTTCTTTGCCACTGAGCCACTGCCACACTGCCTAACCCTATGGTTTTTATTGTGTGATTTTTACTTAACATATTCATTTTACAGAAAGTATATATGGTGTTAAAAAGAGCTGAATGTAAATTAAAACTGCAGTGGCTTTCAGCTAACTGGGAATTCTGATTGTATGTCGAGGCTTGAAATGGCTACAGTCTCCTATTCAAGCTCTAAACTCACAAGATTACTAGATTGTGCTTATCCTCAGGTCTTCATGTCGTATAATTCTGAGAATATCAATTTAAGAAACAACTCTTCCCCTTGATGTCCCAGTATCTGGAAAAAGAGATAGGGTGAAGGGATAGTTGAAGCTGAATGAATTGTGAGGGTAGAGGCTCTTTCACTTTTGCTATTGAAGGAACCAGTAGTGAGTATGTGTGCATATCTGTATGAGTGCACATTTAACACATTTTATTTCGTCCAGTGGCTAGACTACACCCTTGCAATTTCTCGGTCTGCTTTGTGGCTTCTTCTTTCCATACAGGTTTTTTAGCTGCCATTCTTTTCTTCCGAGAATTGAGTAGTCAGTTCATTTCCATTGGCTTCAGTTTTCCCTCATCTATCAAAAGATGTGACTGAAATAGCTTATCAGTAAGTTTCTCTTTTCTTTCTAATGCCTTTCATTTGCAGCCTCATCCTAATTTTACCTGCTGCATGTCCAAGCGTGGAGGTAATAAAGAAACAGAAGTTTGAACTGAAGTGATTCTGCTGGCAGGATATCAAATTCCTAGCCACAATTGTTGTTATATATTTTGTGATACATGTCAGCTAGTCACTCATCATTACATACCTATAGATCAATCACGGCAGTGCTTCTTGGGACATAAAACATCACCAAAAAATCCATTAATCTCAGGAATGTAAGAAGTAGGACTCCAAAGCTGAGAATTAAAATTGGGAAGAGGCAGCACCTCTCTAAGTATTTCTTGGTGTGACCAAGCAGTCAGAGCACTGCCTGGTGTCAGCACTGCATCTGCTGGTCAGGCTGAGGAATTATTATTTTCTACTGTGGTTACTGATCAGCTGTGAGTGAAAAGAAGTTATTACAATGCTTTAAGTTAAAAGAAAGAAGGAAAAAAGGGTTTGGATTTATGGACAAAACATTTAGAACGCACCATAAGGGTTAGATTTTTTTGAAGGAAAAAAAAATCTTATTTGCAAAACAAAGAAAATATCTACGTTTAAAATGATATCAAACTGTATTTTAAAAAGATACAAAGCAAAATATGTTTTACTTTAAACTTAATGGGTTTGAAGTTGCACTGATATATTCTTATGCCTGATTTTTAAATGTAACATTCCTGGCAGAAGCAATGTGTGGAGAGAGTATAAAAAAAGATAGCATTCTTCTGAGATTATTTTGTTTTCTGGTTACTTAAATTTCCTCAGCTCATGCATGGAGAATTTGAGTTCAAATGATGATGCAAACTTTGTGCCGTAGGTACAAAGTTTCAAACAATTTAAAAATAAATACGAAGAAAGGAATGAAGTTCTATTTCACATTGTTAGAATCCTGTAATAAAAGAACCAAAAAGGGATAGAGAAAAATAGAGAGAGACCAAAGAAGAGATTAAGCAAAAAATACTTGGATGAAGGCACATAGTGTCAAGCTTGTTCCTGAAATGAGAACTGACAATATCAATATCAGCTGGAAAAGGTAAAGGTAATTTCAATGTCTTTAAACAAGTATAGACACTGCTAGAACAAAAATCAGTGAGATCTATATAAATAGCGTAAAACAGCACTTCTTATGTATTGTGGGATTTAAAAAATAGATATGTTGACCTATAAAAGGCCTGTCACCTATCTGTAGTCTCTGTTAGATGAGTGCCATTTGAATAATAGAATGAGCAATAGAAAATATTGGTCTCAGAGGACCATTTAAGAGGGAATTAGCCTTAAACTGTTTTTTTTTTTTTTTTGGCCTCTGTGCTCTCAAAAAATGTGAAATATAGTAGGTAGTTAAGGAAATAAAGGGGATGAGGATAGGACTCTTCTATAATTCAGAATGTAGATATGATAAAAATTTAGCTCATTCAACAGCTTAAACTTTGATTTTTCTCTTTACTAACTTGCCCTCTTTGTTTCAGTATTAATTTCTAAATTATGATTTTAAAAAGCTGTGGTTTTATTTTTCCTCTTTCTTTCTTAAAAGGCAGAGTTTTTTTTTTAAGTATGTTTCTGGTTTTCCTAGTCATCTTTAAACTTTCAACGTATTGAATGAATGTCTCACTCAACTCAAATTCCTGAGGCTCGGGCCTGCAAGGTTCACTGCATTTACAGTTAACATTTATATCAGTCAGGGTACAATAGGGTACAAAAGCAGAGCTAATATGAGTGATGCAGAAAAGTGATGTATTTTCTAGACCTTAAGAAATTGTGGGAATTGGTGTAGTGATTTCTGCCTGCTAATAACTTTCTGTCTAGTGTTGAACCTGAAGTCGCTATAGCTTAGTTGGACAATAATCAAAAAGAAAAACTGGATATGAACAAAAGTAAAAACAAACTGGAACCCAAAGGGATGTAATAGAGCATGTCAATTTTGTATGACCTTCAACTATGATGTTATGGGAAACTTGTTAAGAAAGCTGGTGACCTTGGCGGCAGAGCTACATTTAGTTGGCCCGGGAGTCAAGTTGAAGGAGGAGATTTGTCAGGAGCTGATGAAGTTGTAAGTTTAGTTCAACCTCATACCAATAAGGTGAGCTGTCAGATCAGTGACAGTGTGCCACTGCTATTGTAGCACCCACCCAGGTCTTCAGAGTATAAAAATATAAGGCTGCTACTTTCCTTCTGCTTTCTAAATCTCATGCTAGTGTCATTTATGGCAATCCTAAAACAGAAACAAAGTGAAGGGAATTTGGGGAAAGGTGGTCCCAGCTTAGCTAAACTGAGGCAGCACAGAGTTACCAAAGACCACTCTATCAAATTTACATCCACACATTTTTCTTTCATCAAACTTAACTTCCGAACAAACACAGGTGCAAAAGCACACTGCGTTTATCAGGCTGAAGCTGTCCTTCATATGTACATAAACATGTTAACTCTGCCCACAAAGAGGGAGTGTATCCCCAAAGAAAATTTCCTCTTTTAGAGGAGTCACATCCACTGTTTGTTATCCTATAATTAAACATGAAGATATAAGAAAAATTGTTACTAACACATCCTATGTTAGACGGTAAAGAAAAGAGAGAGTGGAGGAAGAAAATGATTCCTATGTACACAGCCATATTAATATTAAGATAAGGATGAAATATTCATAATTATTACATTGCATGCTTCTGTAACTGGTCGTGTGTTCACAGCTCTTCTTCTAGTCATTCTGTATTAACTTGGCTTGTCATGATTACTTGAATGATAGGGTGTCCCAAATCATCACTCCTGAAGGATCAGGACCTTCAGCAGTTATGCCTGATTGAATTATGGCAGTTTTCTGCTGGCTTTAATTAGAAGGCATGCAAGTCCCTAGAGACATTCCAGGGAGTCTCCTGAATTCCAGACACGCCCCTTCTCACCCACATGTTCCTTCTCCCTACCATTAGGTCACGATAAATTACTCCTGCCCCAACTTTCCTCTTTGCCTGATGGTTTACTGGCATTAGAACCCATATCAGCCATTTAAAATATAAAGTAAGAGATTTATTATGAGAATTTACTCCTGTGACTGTAGGGATCGGCAAGTCTGAATTCCATAGGGCAGGACTCGAGTTGGAAATTCTGATAGGGGTGAAGCTGAATTCTCCAGGAGAAGCTGGTTGCCTGAAGTAGAGGCAGAAATTCTTTTTTACTTCTTAAATTCTCATTTCTAGATTTTAAGACCTCTAATCAATTGCATGAGAGTGTCCTTCATTGCTAAGGGTAATCTCCTTTTCTGACTGTAGATATGATCAGTTGTAGATGCAATCAACTGACCACTGATGCAAATCCATCTATGAAACACCCTCACAGTTACAATCAAGTCAGTGCTTGCTTGACCAAACAACTGGAAACCATAACTTAGCCATGTAGACACATGAATTTAACAATCAAAATTCAGAGGGACCATGCATTTACAAAATTGAGAATGGTCATGATTTGAAAGGAAAATAAAAACTAGGAACAGCATTGACATCAGTCAGGAAATGATCTAAAACAGAATAATATTTTGGAAGCACTGTCTGTTTTATTGTTCTCAGTAAATGAGGGTCTGAGATGCCTGAGAGATACTTCATTATCCCCATGAGTCCTGGTTGAGTGATTAGGATTGTGCACAAAAATTGATGGGTGGAGTACATTGGACATTTCTCTGTTTACTATTAAATTTTCTAGGGGCATAGAGAGGTGCCAGCTAGGGAAACTCTAATGCAGCCAGCATAATAGGTGAGAATAGTTGGGATACAGAGAATTTCTACTGCCTGCCATTATTCTTCACTGGTTCATAAGATATTTGTTAGAAGTTACAGGGGGGAATTTAAATGCTAAATTTCATTTGTAAGTAGCTGGAAAAAAAATTAAATGTTAGCCACACAGAAAGCAAGAGAAAATGGAATCTGAAGTAGTCACACACTCACAAAAATATTTCTTGAAGGATTATTGAAGCTAATGGAGATAAGGGCCACTGGACACTGTTAATAGAATATTTTGCCCAACTTAAATTAATGGCTCAAAAAAATAAAATTTCTTTCACATAATATGTCCCAAAGATTGTGTGCATCAGAAACAACTGAATAAGCATGGGGTTAATGAAAGAAACAATTTTATATTAATTTGACAGGTAGTCTTAATGTTAAGGGCAAGACCTCTGGGGTCAGACTAATCTGAATCTTGAATCCTGGCTATACCACCTACTAGCTGCATGAGTTTGAGCAATTACCTTAACTTTTTTATGCCTCCAATTTCCCTTAGGAAATATTGGTGGTTAAAAGTGATACATTCTCAAAGGGTTATCGCAAGGGGTAAGGAAACAAATGAATGTAAAGCAATTAACTCAGTTTTTAGTGAATAGACTGCATCCCCTCCTTTTGGACCAAAACCTCAGTAATTACATAAATGACATGGTTGATATTTTTGCCCTCTATTTGCTAATGATGAGATGACTTCTTAGTTAAATAGCTTTAAAAAATTATAGCTTGGATGTTATTCTGCATCCTCGTAAAATCAATAAATCTTGGGAATCATAACCAGGTAATAAGCAGCAAGTTTGCAGAATCAAAGCTTTAAGTAAATCCTTACCTAATAACCACCTTTAAATCTCACTGTACATCTCAGGAAACTCTTCTCACTTAGAGGACACCCCATGTCTTCCCAATTGGGGGCATGTGGCACGTAAAAATATCTCTTCAATTTTGATCTTTCTCTATGAGATGGGTTTATTTGTTATTACCAGTGTTGGGGTGGAAAATAAATTTTTACAATTTTTTCAATAAGTGTTTGCCATGCTCACAGTGAAATAAGAATTAAAGAATGTCTTTTTGTGTGTGTATAAAGGAAACTGTCAAAGCTCTTGGGTATTAGAATATTCACTGGAGTAATTAACTAGGCTTCATATGTTTAGGTACTTATCTATAATAGTATCTGAATAGATTTCTTCAGCCCAGGATTTGAAAATATGGCAGAAGGGTTTATCGACAAAAACTGAGTCTGTGCTTTATAGTAGAACAATATGTTGGACACGATGTATGTCTATGTACTTGAGCTGCATGGTCCTATATGACAGCCTCTAGCCCTGAGACACTATTGAACCCTTGCACTGTGGCCAGTCCAAATCGAGATGTGCTGTTAGTATAAAATGCACATCACATTTTGAAGACTGTTTCCAAAAAAGTACATAAGGTAGTTCAATAATTTTAAAAATGTATTAAATGCTGAAACAGCATTTTGATTATATTCGGTTAAATAAAATAAACTTACCTTTACTTCTTCCTTTTTCTAAGTGGCTAAAATAAAATTTAAAAGTCATAAGTGGCTCTCATTATATTTCCACTGAACAGTGCTGTCCTAGGCCATGAAAAACAGGTTCTGTTAGCCATTGTAATTCCTCCCTCACGTGGGAATTTAAAACAACGCTTGATCATTATGACTAAGAAGGTAGTTTTGATGTGGGACTCTTCAATTCTGTCTCTATAACCTGAAAATTATTTTTCTTTCTTCTTTCCTGTATTTAAAATTATCTTTAAAAGACTTGTGGGTTCTCTGCAAAATAGGTGTAGAAAGGGGGTGCTAAAATTTCACTGGCAGGATAGAGTATTTTTTACATGAAGTAGGGGCTGGAAATCCATTTCTCCCATTCTGGAGTTCTATGACATTTCCTTCAAAAGCAAGAATTAAGTTCCCATTCGTAGGTGAAATTTAGGAAGATTTCTATATACTATTCCAGCCACAATTGTCACCAACATCACTAGTACCCCTGCTATTGATAATACCTGCCGTATCTTAAATGTTTAATAACTTATTGTGCTAAATACTCCTGATTTATTACTTTATGATATTATTATAAAAGAGTAACCCTATTTTACAAGAAAATAAAACCCTATCTTGAAGAATTTAAATAATTTGCTCAAATCACAAAACTAGTAAGTAATAGGGTCAAGATGTGACTCTAAAATCTGTACTTTTAAAAACTATGATTTACCGCCCAATATTAATGTGGCAAAAAAGGGATTTCTGAGATGCCAAATTCTACCTTGAGGTTGAATAATCAAATTAACAACTGTAATTAGTTTTCTGTTATTACTGACTGTACATCATAAAAATAATATTCTTTATTATATTTTTACTGCTTTACAAAATGCAACTCTCCCACATATAGCATTTATTTCCTAACCTGTATATTTCAAAGGCAGCACTATTAGCATTTCAGATGCCACAATTCTTCATTTTCAGAGGAGGATATTTACTATTCCAGGTCCAACTCACAAAATTCTAATAGTGTTTCCCATTCACCGTCTTTAAAAAATAAAAATTCTCCCATACATTTCCACATACCCTGATGTTAGGATGGCTGGGACAGGGTATGTCCATGATTGATTACCATTGAACAACTGATTCAAATGCTCACATTTAACTAAGTCCTTATAATCATAGCCTTGGCATTATATTATATCTTAATATTCTCCTATGAATATCAATCTGCGCCACTTCGTCCAGGTACAGATACAATCTTAGCTGCCTTTTTCCACTGCTGTTTTACAAAGTAGTCTGTATCAGGTCCTCCTAGAAACCTCCGCCTATGATTTCCCTTTTGTTTTTTATTTGTTTGCTCTACTTTTTGTTTTGAAATTTAAATTTACATAAAATAGTTGCATTTTTGAGCTAGTTGCTGTGCTGGTTTGAAGTTATTATGTACCCCAGTAAAGCTATGTCCTTTAATCCTCATTCGATATTGCTGGGTGGGGTCTTTTTCATTGTTTCCATGGAGATGTGACCCACCCAATTGTGGGTGGTAACTTTTGGATTGGATGGTCTCCATGGAGTTGTGTCTCCATCCATTCAAGGTGGAGTTGCTTCCCGGAGCCCTTTAAGAGGAAACCATTTTGGAAAAAAAACTTTAAAGCCACAGAAGCCACCAGAACCCACAAAGCCAACAGAAGAGACAGAGCCCCGGGGAAGCCGTTGAAGAGAAAGCTAGCAGATCTCGCCATGTACCTTTCCAGTGGAGAGAGAAAAGCCCTGAATGTCATCGGCCTTCTTGAACCAAGGTATCTTTCTGGATGCCTCAGATTGGATATTTTCATAGCTTTTCAATAATTTGGACATTTTCACAACCTTAGAACTGTAAACTTGCAAGTTAATCAATTCCCTTTGTAAAAGCTGTTCCATTTCTGGTATATTGCATTCCAGCAGCTTACAAACTAAAACAGTTGCCAAATTAATGCTTTATCACTCTTGAATATTTAAGGCTGTATTTCCTACACATGAGGTTGCTTTCTGAAAAAAAAAAAAAAAACGCAACACAGTTATCAAAATCAGTTAGCTGTCATTATACGAGACAGACTTTATTTTCTGAATTTGACTGCAACCTAATATGTCTTCCATGTGACATGTTCTTTTTAAAAGTGAGTTTAACATTCCTTCCATTAAAGGTACTTTTTTGTCCTGGGGTGAGGGATGGGATGGAGGGTGGGGAATGAGGTGGGGGATGGGGTGGTG
>PVIY010029858.1:0-31580 GCA_004026745.1 Myrmecophaga tridactyla | reverse complement strand
CATCCCAATTGAAACATTCAGTGATGTTTACAGAGGTACTTCATCTCTCTTTGCTCCAGTTCTCAGATTTCATTTATAAATCTATTTGGGGTGATTTTTTTTTTTACATTTATTGCTTTCTTTTGTGGTAGGTCAATACACCTTCTCCCTTAATCTAAAATGTAGTGTTCTAGAAGTACAACTTCTACTGGTTAATCATTATAAATTCTTTTGTTGTTTCTTTAATGTCTCGGACCCTTGTTAAAAGCCTTGATGAAACCCTAAATACAGTCTTATTGACATATCTGGCTTTGAATCTATTTATGGGAAGACCTAAAACTAGGAAGGAACATTTTTGAAGTTCCTGGGAATAATATACAAATTTAAATTTGCTCATGGCTTGCCTGCTGTTTAGGAAAATCATACACATGAATTTCTTCCAATGTATATATAATAGACATAAATTATAATGCAAAGAATCATAGGGTTACCAAGTCTAAAAAATAACTTATATTCCTATAGATCAGGAGTTTTCTGGAATGGAGGTTCAAGAATTATTTAACATGGATGAAGCATGAAGACATCAGGTTGAATAAAATAAGCCAGACACAATAGGACAAATATTGTATGATCTCACTGTTTTGAAATAATTAAAATAAGGAAACACATAGAGTCAGAATCGAAAATATCAGTTACCAGGGGATTAGGTGGGGATAGGGAATGGGAAGATAAGGCTTAAAATGTACAGGTTTCATATTTGGAATTGTGGTAATGTTTTCTGAATGGATGGTAGAGATGGTAGCACAACACAATTAACTGCACTGAAATATGTATTGGTATATGATTAAAAGGGGAAATGTTAGATTGTATATATGGTACCAGAATAGAAATTAAAAAAAAAAAATCCACGGAGTTGCACTACACAGACACTGAACCATAAATTAAAGTTGGACTTTAATTAATAATTATAAAAATTTGTAACATATGCATGACACCAATGCAAGGTGCTGGGAATCACATATTATATATATATATGACAGATGCAAAAACCTACAACTTCTCTAATAAAGAGAAGAAAATATTATGGAAACTTTACAAGCACTTGCAAAATGGCTTACGAAACCACACACAGCGTTATGTCTGTGTGACTACACTGTGAATAGTGGCTATCTTGTGTTGTGTAGATATTCTGCTACACATGCACTGATTTCTGGTGTCTTGTTTTCTTTCCCTGGAGGTTAATTTTTCATGTAATACCAATAGACTTTATCATTACCTTGGAAAAGATGAGTGTTGATTTCATTTCCTACCAAGTTTTAAAGGAGCCCAGAGAAAAAGAGGGATATAAATCATAGGGAAAAAAAAAATTGAATTGTATTGAATGTAGACTTGCCTTTACAAATATCCCTGGCTTGTTAAAAACTACCCCGATTTCTATATCACCTCTTAAATTTGACACATTCTTTCATAGTAGATTAATGTGCTTCATGGATAAGCAAAACTTAAGATTTTTGTTCATTTTTGCAAAATTTAAGCTAATTCCATATCAACAATATCTAATTTTTACCTTAGCAGTTCAAAAACACAAAACAAAATAACACCAAGATACTTTTTTATTATCAGGTACTGCAAACTCAGTTTAGAAATGAACTGTCCTTGGTTCTGAATACTTGATCAGTTTTTGAAAAATGCTATAAGAAGTTTCTAGTTTGTCACCTAAATTGCATGTCAGATAACAGAGAACATTTTCTCACACTTAGACATCATTCAATCATAATCTGTTTGATGTCAAAGCTTTCACAATTCAATTTTATTTAGAATTAAGAATATATGACTTCAGGGAACAGTTGTAGGACAGAGAGAACATTTCCCTCAGCTCAGTCTACAGGCAAAGTGAAAGGGGAGTGGGCTCCCTGCCTGTGTACCTCTGTGCTCAGCCTCCACTCTTCCCAGTCCAGGGGTGCGGGGGGCACCCTGAGAAGACACAAGCTCGGATTTGTTTAAACACATATTTGAAGTTGATCAGATCAATGGTGAGTTCTGTTTTGGGTAGGTCACCTTGGGCACAACAAAGAGAATTTTTGGCTCCTAATCATACAGCCCTTCATACGTTATCCAGATAAAGACTGACCAGACAAGGAAAGTATCTTTTCTTAAAACAACACCAACAAAAACATTCTTTATTATTAGATTCTGGGAAATAATATGAATTTACAGTTCATACAAGGAAAGCATCGCAAAAAAATCCTGAGTCTTATTTTATGATATTCTAATAAAATCTAAAAGAACAACATAACAACCCAAAGAAAAACAGATCCCTTTGAGGATAGTGATTTGATGAACTAAAGCATTAATTTATGTCATTTATGCAAATGACATAAATCAAAATTGTACAATATTAGAAGACTCTTATTTACCATTCATTTTATTTTAGTCAACATCTCAGAAGATGAAATCAGAGATACTGATTATGAATGTAAACTTTATTCAAACGAATGTTCCAATTGAGTTTGAATGAAGGAATATTCAGGTTGGAAAACTCCATTTCTTACCCTGAGCTTAATAATTATGTTATTTCTTAAGGTGCCCGGGACAGTTTTTGGTATTTAATTTTTTTTGAAATAACATTTGGAACTGTTTTTAAAGGCCCTACTGAAATGTTTCTGAAAAGGAAAAAAAAATTATGTAAAAGGATTTAACTCATGTCAAAATCAAATTATCTAAAAAAGAAAAGATAACATTAATTACATGGGATTCCAGGTGAATGTTACTTCTCAAATATATAAAATATAAACAATTTTATAGGCTATCAAATAGTGAAACTATATTCATTGAACTTCAAGTATACTGATATTTTCTTTAGTAATAAAAATTAAAATTTTCCAAGAATATAGCATATGGTATACAAAATATCACCCAAAAGTTGCAATGTCCTGCCGATATAAGATGCTTAAAAATGCCTTATCTTCTCATTACCCTTAAGAAATGGACAAGACACACAATGTATGGTTTATATTCAGCTGCATCATAAAAACTGCAATTCAGAAATATGATCTTGAGACAGGAGAAAGGGAAAAAGAATTATATCTCTCACATGAAGCATTCAATGTTTGCCAGATTTTAACATAGTTATTTAAAACTCCATTCCCATATATTTAATGTGTATGTAGGGAGAAGTTGGGGGGTAAATGGACATGACAATTTCATTTTTCTACCTTATTAAACAACATTTTTAAATAATTAATTTCATTCTTTCTTCTTTGGTAAAATAAGTATGTATGGCTTGAAATAACACTTTTAAGTAATTATTTAGCTACATTACAAAAGACTTGATACAGAGTATATTTTCATTTCTGAGGTTCCATATGGATTTTTTAATTGTCTCAGTGAGCTGACTTTCCAACTGCATGAGGTTTTTATATCCTCTCGAGTTACTAGGCATGGTGCTCTTGGTGTCATTTTGTTTGCTGGCTATACAAATCTGCTATGTCCTTCCCGATTTTGTATAGCAAATCTAGCAACACATCAGGGAGTTATGTCAAAATCTCCTACCATGCTGCAGAATATTATAATCAAACTGTGGAACGCTAAAGATCATGGGAGAATTCAGAAAGCCTCAAGAGAGAAGGAGCAAATCATGTACAAGGGAGCCTCAATAATATTAAGTGCTGATTTCTCATAGGAAACCACCGAAGCAAGAAGAAGGCAGTAGGAAGGCATAAAGTGCCGGAAGCAAAATATTGCCAACTAAGTATTCTTTAACTGGCAAAACTGACTTTCAAAAATGAGGGAGATATACTTACACAGCATAGAAGCCATTGAAGTCTACAATCACTGGCTCACGGTATCATCACATAGCTGTACATACTGCCTGCCCCATGAACAAATTTAGTGTATCTCCACTGCTCCAGAAAAGAAAGGAAAATAAAAAAGAAAACCTCTAATCCTCCCAGACTCCTCAACAAAAATGCATTATAAAATATAAATAAATAAAAATTTTAAAATGGCATCAATATTTAAAAACTAAGGGAAATATTAAGACATTCCCAACTAAAGAGAAGCTGAGGGAGTTTGTGACACTCACACTCTGGTCCTACAAGAGCTGATGGAGTGAGAGTTGTAGGTTGAAAGGAAAGGACACTAGACAATAGACTGATGCCACATGAAGTCATAAAGATCTTCAGCAAGCATAACTAAATGGGTAAATAGAAATGCTATGATACTATTGTATTTTTGGTTTCTAACTCCACCTTTTACTCCCTACAGTGTCTAAAGGGCAAATGAATAAAAATCAGTGGTTTTGGACTCATAATGAACAAACATGCAATCTGTGATAAGAATTACACAAAAGTATGGGGACAGGGGGGTATAGGAACATAATTTGTGTATACGATGGAAGTCAGGACAGAATCATACCAAATAAGAGTATTACAGATTTGGGATGTTGAATATAAATCCCACAGTAACTAAAAAGAAAATATCAGAATATACAAGTTCACAGAGATAGGAATTAAAGCACAGGTTGCCAGGGTTTGAGGCAAGAAGATGGGGAATTAATACAAAGTTGGTGTAGATTTTCTGTTTTGGGAGATGGGGAAGTTTTAGTAATGGATGGTGGTGAGGGGGCTGGAAAACACTGAATGTGAGTCAACACATTGAATGGTATGCTTGGGGTGAGGGGTTGAGATGGGAAAGATTGTGTTGCGTATATGCCCACAATTAAACAAAAAAGAAAACAGAAAGAGAAAGCAAAATTAAAGAGACAATGTCAATGTAAGGCAATATATGACCCTGTATAGGCCATAAAAAGGAGGAGAAAAGGCAAAAAAAGGAAGTTATTGGGATACAGGAAAACCTTGGAATATCAACCATAAGCTTTATGTCAATGTCATAGTTCTTGAACTTGATGACTGCACTAACTACACAGGCTTATTCTTAGAAAATGCATATGAATTAAGGGCTCAGGGAGCATCATGCATGCATTCCCGATTAAAGTGTTTGGAAATGGATTGATAGAGAAACACACAGACAAATGCACAAATAGATGGACTGATAGACTGATGGATAGATAGAATGATATGACACAGGGCAGTATGTTAACATTGGGGGGGTTGGGTTTCAGGGGAAATAGAGGTCTGTAGGAGTTCTCTGTATGGGGTCTTTATTACTTCTGAAATTGCCTTCTGAGTCTGAAAGTATCTCAAACTAAAACAACTTTTCAAAAATCTGTAACGTGGTGATAGAGTTATCATTATAATTAGCTAATGCTGACAATTTTTTGTTAATATTTTTCTAGTTCATGCTACTAAGATCATACAATTTTTTAAAACTTATTTCATACTAGAAAACTAAACTTTTTATCAAAACCTAGAGAGCCTCTTTTATGAATAAGGCTTTTTTCTCCTAAAAATGTACTTTTTTGGCCTTCAGATCAATTTTAAATGGTTGAATGTTTTCAAAAGCTTTTTATTTTGGTTATTATTTCATTTCATATGCCATTTCCATTCTTCTGCTTTACAGTCTCTTCAGTTCTCAAGTTTTAGGTATCTTTCGTAATCTACATAGAGGTAGATTTTCTTATTTAAACCTGGTCTAAGAATCTTTGAATTTCAGTTAGTATATTTACATTCAATTCCACTGCTGTTTTATTTGGATTTATTTCTCCAAGTACATTATTTGAATGTACTTATTATTTGTCCCACCATGTTCCTATATTTCACTCACTTCCTCTTAAATTTTTTTTTTTTTGGTGCCTTCTTTGGATTGTTTGTTTTCCCATCATTCAATTTTTCCTTTTACTAAACTGGACATTAGAAAAAAAAATTCCAGTCCCTCTGAGCATTATCCTAGACACTTTAAATGCATCTGTTTTTTTGTCTGATTATTGATAAGCAATTTTTTATTGTGGTAAGGTATACATAACTTAAAATTTTCCACTTTAACCATTATTAAGTGTACAATTTAGTGGCATTAATTATGTTCACGATGTTGTGCAACCATCACCACTTTACATCTTTAGCTTAAAGAGGGTTGGCTCTGCAATATCTAGCCAATTTGGATTACTAACTGGAAACTGTTTCTCAAGTGGATAGAATTGCATTCGAAGGAGGCTCCCCAGCTTGAGTCCCTTTGAAGGCTAGTGGTGAAGATGATGACATTTTAGGATGGACTTGTGTGCCTTTCTTGGAGAAGAGGGAGCTCTACCACAAGGCCCAAAGGGGCCTTGCAGGGGCAGCTTGTATGCGTACACTAACACATCACTGAAAGTTACAAAGAAATGGCTTGTAAGTGAAATTAATCTAGGAAATTCTTGACCTGAAATGCCACCCTGCATCAGCACTGGAGAGTTCTCATGTGAGAAAGGCTTTCTGCGTACAGAGAATGTGTGAACACTTTCTGCTATAACTCCTGCTTCACACCTATGTGAACCAGAAAGTTCACACCCCTTACGAGGCCTTATGAAGTAAGTAAAGCTTTGACTGCAATGAAAATGGGAGCGCAATCTTCCTCATTGGCACCCTTGTTCAGTAAAAATGCATTCACATCTGAGAGGAGACCTGAGAGAGGTTTTGTAAGAAACCTAATTCAAAGCCATGCCCCAGAATACCCCCACCACCTGGAATAGCTTCAGAGCCCACACTCCATGTCCAGACCTTCCTGGGACCTAGGGAGAGGTGTCTTACCTCTGCAGCCCATAGCAGGAGCCTCCCTTCCCATCACTTGACTGATGGGAACTGACTCGGCTCTGGTCAAGGGAATATGAGGGATATCTGCTGGCAGCTTCTCAGGAAAGGTACTTGCATCATAGATTGTCTGCAGTTTGCATGTGACAAGGTGAGGGATTCAACCAGCCCTCAAATCCAGGAACCAAGTACCTCAGGCTGCTCTGGACTCTGTGATACTAAAGGCCTTATTGCAAATCACAAGTCATCTTGGGGGCTCTGTTGGGGGAGGTTGAAAACAGAAATGGATCTCTCCCAGCAAGTAGAGAGCGATGGCACTCAGTGTCCAGCAGTGTTTGCCTCTACAGGCACTGTGGAAGGCAGGGAACAGAGCTTTCTTCTTCTGTGGGCTAATGTGCATTGCAACCCGAAGACCTCCTGAGATACACCAAAGGGCTGGGTAGAAAGGGCCTCATTGTCTGGTGTTCAACGTTTTCCTTGCCCTTCAGAAAGGGGTAATTGTCTGGAGTCTTAGTGAGTCTGGGAAGATCAGGCAGTGAGTTCCTCATCATAAGAGGAATTTAATTTTCCCAAGAGTTTGAAGGGAAGCTGTCTCCTGGGAACTGGCCAGGAGTTGTTCACAACTGGGTGACTTCCAGGGTCAAAAGTCTTTCTCCAGCTAAGAGAAAACAGGGAACTGGAGGGACAACATACAATTGCCTGAGCTTCTAACTTGAGATTTGAATTTTTATGTGAAGTTTTCTACTTTTATAAATGTTGACACCAGCTGTTTTTAAGGCTTAATTGTAATAAGCCTTAAATAAACTGTACTGTAAAAATTTCATGTTTGACATTTGTATGCAACCACAAAACCATCTTTACAATCAAGAAAATGAATATATTCATCAACCTCAAAGATTCTCTTCTTGCTCCTGCCTGCCTCCACCCCTTCCATTGGCAACTAGTGATCTATTTTCTCTCATTATAGATTATTTCAAATTTTCTAGAATTCCATATTATTGGAATTACACAGTGTCCCTTTTATTTTATCTAGCTTCTTTCAATAAGCATATAATTTTAAGTACATGCATGCTGCCAAGGATAGTGATAGCTGATTCCCTTTGATTCCTGAGTAGAGTTCCATCATACGGATATATCATAGTTTGTTCATCCATTCCCAGTTGTTGGACAGGCGGGTTGTCTCCAGTTTATACCTGTTACAAATAAAGCTGCTAAGATCTAAGTATCACCAAACCAGGTTTGATATTAGACAGTATCTTTACTTTTTTGTAAAAAAAATACAAATATCTTTTACATTTTCCTCCATGCTTTCATGTCCTATTGTCCTGTAAATTAGTTTTACCTTTGTAAATAATTCCACAACACAAAATAATGCTTCCATATTTTGTTTAGACTTATCTACATTCACTATTTTGAAGGTATTATTCCTTTGTCATCTGGTTTCCAATGTGATATTGATTAATTTATGAAATTATCACTCCTAAATAGGCAATCAGTCTCCTTCCTTCTAGCTGCTTTTTAAAAATTCTCAATGACTCTGAGCATCTGTAGTTTCACTGTGATCTATTGATGTGTGACTTTCATTTTGTTTCTCTTCTCTGGGGATTCACTGGGATTCTCAAAAATTATGGATGGCTCCATTTCATTATTTCTTTAAAAACTGCCTTTTCACTGTTCTATTATTATCTTTAGGAAATCTGATATTTGAAACTTCTAATTCTGTGCTCCATGTTTCCCAACATTACTTTTGTATTGCAAAACTACTGTTTTTATGCTGCACTTCCGGTAATTATTTTTTTCAGATAAAATTTTGAATCTCATTCCTCTTTTCACCTATGTCTTATTCTTCTGTTTAACCGATTTAGGAAATTTTAGGTCAATGATTTTCATTTGTAATTCTAGAATTTCTCTTTAATTTGTCTAACTTTTTACTCTTAATGTATTTTTCTTATAGACCTTTCATTTTTAGCCTTTTATTTTACACCCTTTTATACAGAATAAAGTAGACAAAACCCTTACCACCACTGCCTCACTGGATCTAAGGAGGATGTCTTGCTTCACAGGTCCCAGGTCTATGTAGGATTCTGGATGCAGTTTCCTGTTTGCAGAGATCCTAAACTCTGACCTGGCCCCTGTATGTGACCTACCAGGACATGCTGTGGCCACCAGGGTTCAACAGCTGCCCTCAATGCCCCAGCTGGCTTCAGCTTACTCCAGCTTACTCCAGAGAGGCTTGCAGCTTACTCTAAGCTGCATTCTCTTAATTTTTGGCACATGTTTTCCTTACTATATTGTCGGTACAGCCATTCTTTTAAAACACATGAATGTAATTAGAGCTATTATTTTTGAATGATGTGAACTAAAGGTTTTTTTTTTTCATAGTATCCAGTTCACCAGGACACCAGAAATGAAGCTGCAATGTAAGTTAATTTATTTTCAATATTACTATTGCTACCTGAGTAATTTTCAATAAGCAAAGGGCACAGTTTTCAGTTCCACCTTAAACAGCAGTTTCTTTCCTTGATTGTATCTTTAGAGATGCAGAATTATCTGCTCTGCTGTGACTGAATGCTGCCAATGACTACCAAGGTTAATTGAAGGACAGACTGTCAATGACTGAACCAAATTGTCAAAGAGCCTCGCATTACTGTAAAGACAATGTGGAGACACAATGTTGCACAGGCAAGAGTGTGTGTGTACACATGTATGAACACACACATATAAAGACATTTCTGTAATTATAGCATTATGCATATCTGATAGTACATACACTTTTGTTTGTTTACATACATATATATGTAATTATACTTAAGAATTCTGCCCAATAAAATACAGATATTATAACTTCATTGCAGTTAATAAAATGGAGTGGCAAAAACATGTAAGAAATGCATTTTGATTCAATGTCTGTGAGTGACATCCCAATCATAATCTTCTTCGGGATTTCTCTGTCGTTTTGTGTTTATTACCTTTTGCACTAATACAAATCTGTTAATGGTTCCTACCTCTGGTTCCAGGGAGAGTAATTATCTTACTTCAGGATACTGCTATCTTGGGATCCCTGTGACAAATCAGCAGATTGGCAAGAGAATGCACATCGAGTGATCCCAGTTCAATCGTCATACCTGTTGCTACTGACAGACCTGGTATCTTCCAGGAGATATTAACCACCAGCTGGAAGTGACAGTTTGTGAACTAACAATGACATTTGCGTTGGCATCATAACAGGATTTATAGCTCGGGAAACAGACACAATCAGATTATGATGGGCCCAGTCATTTTACAGGTAAAAAGGAGAAAAATAAACATTAGAAACACAGTTATATATGCTTCATGACTATAACGCTGAAATTATTTTTAAAATAGCTTCAGAACTTCGGGTCTCTTTAAACAAATGCCTGTTTTTATTCCAAACATACAGCATCTGTTACAAAGAGAAAAAGGATTGAAGAGAGCAGAGGATGGTTTTTCAATTACATAGCTGGTCATCCATACCACATTTTCTAACACATTTTCCACTATGTCAGAAAACTGCAAAAGAAGGATAAAAAAAGATAAAGCAAAAAAAAAAAATCCATTTCTGAATGAAGCAGAATATAAATGTAAAATAAGGCACAGGGAAAAGGATTAACATTATATCTTTGCTACATTTCTTTTCCCAGCCTCTCAATAGACTCTTTTTCTTGACATTTCTCTACATTCCATGAATAAGACTTTGCGAGGAGTTTAAATTACCATGTTTCAACATAGTCACCCAAAGTGACTCAACCTGTAGGAAAGTGACACAAGTCAATAATATGGGTAAATGCACTAAAAACTAGGTCATAAATAAAAGCACACAGATGCATTTATATATATATAAATTACACACATTATTAGATGGAAGAAAATCAAGTAAAATTTTTGTCTCAATTCTAATGATTTTATCTTTTATAAAGCATTAATTTGACCAGATACTCACCGTGCCAGTCCCAGGACAGTTTAGAGACTGACATTCACCACTCATCTGATTTGGAATTAAGACGTCTTCCCAGCAAGATGGACCCTTTGAGAAAACACAGGAACAAAAATTTAGGTGCATAACTTACACTCTCAATTACATTTTCTGAAATCTATCTTTTTATATAATAAAATGCTTATGAAGTAAATATGTAGTTCAGTAGTTTTCATAGTATAATCCAGAGCTCCTGGGGGCCTGAGAGACCCTCTTGGGAGATCCACTAGGTCAAAATTATTTTCATAAATGTATTGAAATGGTATTTGACATTTTTCTCCAAATATTCCCCATTTTTCCTTTCCCTAAGGAAGGTTTCTGTTTAAATGCTGCCGTATTAGAAAGGCCTTCTGTGGCCTCCCTTATGTCTCTCCATCCCGCCTACTAGGCTTCTTTCCAACACAACCCAGAGTAACACAGGGAGGGATACAGGGCTGTTAGTCCTGCCTGTTGAAATGGGGGGTCCACAAGTACAGAGGCTGAGTCTGTTATATTCCCTGCAGTATCCCAGGGCCTAAACAGGGGCCAGACACATGGGGGTGCTCACTAAGAATAAGTAAAAGAATGAAGAAATTGCCAAAGAGAAAACACAACTGTAAATACCTATAAAGCATTCACCTCTCCCAGTAACCAAAGAAATAAAAATGTAAATAATATCATGAGTCATTTTTGACAAATTCAATGAGAAAAGAGTATTTAAAATGAAATAGTGTGAATTAATCATAGATTACTTTTGGAAAGCAATTCAGGAATCTGTATCAGAAGTCTTTAACTGGCTTATAACTTTTGGGGACATTTCTAGAAATTTATACTGGACAAAAATATCAAGGACATAAAGAACCTTGCATTTTATGAATGCAGATGTTCTTTACATGGTGCCAAGGAACTAGAAACACCCTCAATAAGATAACTACATAAATATTCTCTGCTACATAAAATAGGATAACACAAATAAATGTATTTTTCCTATTCACTCACAATATATTTAGTGAAAAGAAATAAAAATTTGGGTAAAAGTAGGATTATAACTATGTAGAAAACAGAAAAGAGAAAAATTTTAAAAAGATATAACAATGATATAATCTGTACCTCTTTGGGTAATAGCTTTCTGCATATGAATGGATAAACTTTACTATTTAAAATTTTTAATAATATTCTTAAGTTTATCCCAGTTTCAATTGCTGACTTGAAATGAAAACACACATGTAAATTGTATTAAGTTTCCTTTGGGGCAGTAGTTGAAATAGTTGAGGCACACATGGAAGGACTGCCTGTTACAGTCACTGAGCTGAAAACACATTTATATCTTCTCCCTCCTGAGAAACTATAACAATTACATTTAAAAATGAGCAGTGTGTAAATTCGTAATACCAGTAAGAAAAGAATAGGGAGCCCTGGTTGAGAAGAGGTTTCAATGCTTTTCTGGGAATCTGAGACAGGCTGTAGCAGAAGAGGGAGTGTCTCTGCCCTGCAGGACCAAGAAGAGGCTGAGTGCGCTAACACAGTGAGGCAGGAGGGACGGCAGAGTGAGACCTAGGGCTGCAATTAGGGAAATATTAAATGCTCATAAACAGAAGGTCCTAAAATTTTCCAGAGAGAAAGTTCAGGTCCTCTATTTAGAAACAAACATCGAAACAGAATTGAGAAATCATAATGATGTCTTCAAAAACCAGAGGGAAAGATTTCCAACCTGGAATCCTGTATGTAACCTCATCATCAGTTAAGTGGGAGGATGGTAGAAAGTCGCTTTCAGATATTACAAGAGTAGGAAAGTTGAATTATCTGCCTATAAGTTCTAAGAGATCAGACTTGTAAGGTCTGAGAAAAGTCAAAACTGGACTAGCCCTCATTCACTCCCAGTGTGTAATGCAGAAGGAAATCACATGAGAACTGGGTCTGAACCCACACAGCTGGGTTAGGGAAGGAAGAGCACAGAGGGTAGTGTTGATATCTGCAGGTGAGGAGCGGAGCTCCCAGCAGATGGCTTGAGGGCCAGTGGACAATGCGGAAGGAGGATGAAGGTTAGGACAAAGAGGGTGTGGCTTGTGGCAATTGTCCTATTACCGTCAATTGGACTGGGCGAGAGGTTTCAGTTGCATGAGCTAAACCATCATCACCAGTCAGGGGCTGGACCAGCCACCTGCACAGACCACAGCAGGATAGCCCCAGCACCTAGCAGCAGAAGTCAGTAATCACACAGAAGGCACTGCAAGGATACAAGGCCACCTTCTCTCCAACCACCCCACACGTTCCATGAGTGCTCTCCCTCTCTCCCTTTCCTCACCAACACACACACATACACAAAATTTCAGAAAAAAAGCAAGAAAGCAAGACGTGGGTAGAAAAAAACTAGAAGACCGTATGTCTACCTGAGTCTCCTACAGCATACTTAAACCCTCTCACAAAACCCTGGAATGTGCCTATCGCTACTTTTTAAAAATCTCTGCTTCCTCAGCAGGTTGTGGTTTGTTCTATTCTTATGAACACTATGAATCCGAAACCTCTAATTTTACTCAACTAGGAAGCCTTTAGTTAAACTTGTGGCCCATCTATAGCAAGTCTACATAGCTGTTAATTAAAAGTTTATGGATTTTACCCCTTGCTTCACATTATTTTCCTATGAACCTCATCTAATTTAATTTTTTTTTTAATTTGTATTCTAAATAGATCCCGGCAAGCTGATCAGATCATTTTGAATTGAGGCAGGGTATAATAAGTGATTATGGAGGGCTTGTGACTTTTTCTTGCTTAGCTCTACAAAACTACTGCCAGCTTCCAACCAGAGCAGATTCTTACAACTCCTTCCATCCAGGGACAGGGAGTGATCTGTCTGCAAGGAACAAAATGGTCTTCGTCCAGATGCTGGGTTAAGCACAGTCTCACAAATCATGGCTGCTGGAGATTTACAATGAACTTCAGCACACTTAAGGCTCTGAAAAGTCTCTGGGTTTAAGAAAAATACATTTAACTGCGGTTCACTATTAAACAAACAAGACCCCACTTCTTCCCTTCTGCTATCAGCATGGAGCAGTTTCTTCTGCGAACTAGTTCAGGAAACAACAATCTGCTCACAGCACATGGAATGGTAATGGTAAAGAAAGCATAACACTGGGAACTGCCTGCAGAAGCAACAATAAAATCAAACACAGGAACTGAGATTCCAGCTACATTTCAGTGTTCAAAGTAGAATTTCCTGCCACAAAATTGAGGACTGAATGAAACTTTCTGTGCTTATATTGCACCTCGTTAATTTTCAATCCTTAAGTTTACAGGGTCCATATAGCAACAAAAACACTTATGTGACAATTCCCATAATTGCCACATGAGGGATTAGTTTATGTGACAAACCCTGGCATCATATGGGAAATGATGGACATTCATTCACGACATTCTTATTTACCTTATACTATGACACAATGACCTAACTGATCAAACTGAAGAGAATACCTTTGGATATGAGAGTTCAAAATAAATATACATGTGTTCTAGTTTACTCACACTACTTATTCTAGTAGTATTGAATGCTATTGCTACAAATAACCTGAACATAGAAACAAATACCCCAGTGAATTTATCCCATAACAAATCATATTAACCTTGCTCCTTTCTTGTTCCAAAAAAATTGTAAATTTTCAACTGCCAAATCACTTCTCACTGTTTCAATAGTTGCATGGTTGAAACATTTATAATGAACAGTTTTTGTTTTTCTATAAGAAAGGTCTCAAGACTGCAAGATTAAAAAGGGCTGCAAATCACATGGAGGCAAATGGTAGCTCTGGATTAGAATGTATCAAGCAAAGAATCAGAAAGAATGTATTTCATCTTTCATATCTACAGTATTGTAGAAAAATGTCTGAAAAACTGTCAGATAACACAATGGAAAATATGGGTAGTAACAGAAAAATCATTTGGGTACTTTTTAAAAGACCTTCTCCAATTTTGCCAATAATAGTTACAACCAAGAAAACACAAATTATTTATTATCTATGCCAAGAGTGAGCAAACTATGACCTTCTGGTTAAATGTGCACAGTGCCAGTTTTTGTACAGTCCAGAAACAAAGCATGGCTTCATGGTCTTAAATGGTTGAAAAGCATAAAAAAGAATATCTTAGGACACATGAAAATTAATTGAACTCAAATTACAGTGCACATAAAGTTTTATTGAAAAATAGGAATATACATTCATCTACATATTGTCTTTCTGCTTTCGTGCTACACAGGCAGTTCAGATGATGCAACACAGACTATGTGACCTGCAAAACCTAAAATATTTACCATCTGGCCCCTTATGAAAAAATAATTGCCATCCATTAATCTAAAGTAAATGGATTTTTCCACATTCATATTGAAAAGTATTTTTAAAAAAAATAAATATTGTAGCATCCAGGTGCTTGATCCTTAAGAAAGCAGGAGATTACAAACAGCGATAACTTTTGGGGATTTGCACTCATTAAAGTACCTTCAACTGAAAAGCATGAAGTAGAATATTATTGAAACATATCTATCTATTACATATAAAATCAGAATTTCAGAAAAATCACTTGAAAATATTTCAACTGAGTAAAAAACACTGATCAAATATATAAAATACAAGGTTTTAAAATTTATTTTTAAAAGTTTAGTATTAATCCACCCATCATGTGGGCTGTCTTTTCATTTCCAATAAAGTAGGCAATTGAAGTAATTAACTATCTTATTCATATCAAAATATCACTGACAAGATCCAGAGAGACAGTTAAAAGCAAAAGTTTTTTTTATATAAACTATCAAAATAAATGCTATAATATGCTTTCTTGCATACCTGGGTGTACATATGGCTGCTTAAAATAAATTACAAATTCTATATTCAAAAATGATACTACAATGTTTTGGCATAAATAGTTTTTCAAAAGGATTATTTAAAATTAATTTTATTAATAATTTTCCCATCAAATGTGTTACATTTAAAATATTCCTTTGCATGAGTACACAAACATTTAAGTCATATAATGAAATTTAAGGGAGGTAAAGCAATTTTGAAAATTACACTTCAGATATGATACAATGGCAGTAAAACTGTCCTTAAAACATATATGTGGAGGTTAATATATTTGGAATATTGAATCCTCTCTTGAGCTTTTCCTCTCTCTCTCTCTCTGTCCATAACAAAACGCTATAGTGAAGGAGATTTGAAGTTCACAAACCTTTTGAATTCCAATCTCACCAATTACTAGCTCTATGCTCTTGAGTAAGTTTCATTTAACCCTTCTGAACCAAGTGTTCTACATCTGAAAAATGAGGATAAATACCCCCTTCAGAGTGTTGTCATGAAGATTAAATGATACGACACTCTTAAATAGCTTTGCACAGTAACTGGCACACAGTGATATTGTAAAAAATGACAGGTGTTGTCAGCAGTATTTCTCAAAACAGAACTTCCTGATTACAGTTATTTTTAGGTTGACAGATCAGTAATAAGATGCCAGTTCCAGGAGACCTGACTGAACCCAGGGGGATTTTTCATTTCTTCCTTTTTCTTAAGTTCCCTATTATCCAACCATTGTCTAGGGATCAGGTCACTTCAATAGCATGCTGTTTAAAATTCTTTAAAAGCATATACCTCTTTGGGTGATAGAGTAGATGTTCATCTACGTATCCCTATCCCTCCATCTGACATAAAGATGATATAGATTTTAGAAAGAGAAGTATTGTATCTAATCATTACTTATTGCTTCTCAGAAAGGTATGCATAGTGCTATAATTATAACAGAGGTTCAATAAATGAAATTATTGAATAGCAGGCAGAGAATATAATAAACAAAAAATTCTTTGGACTGAAATATGGGTCAACTCAACAAATATTGATTGAGCAGATCTTCAACCATGAGAATAAGCTTATGAAAAAGATAGAAGACTCCTTTTTCCTAGCAGAGTTTATGGAGTAGCTGCAAATGCCAATGAGAAAAATAAATGAACTGAGCACACCCATTCCAATGAATAAAATAAAAAAGAAATGACTGTGTCAAACACCCATGATGCAAAGTGACTGAACTATCATATGTTGCTCATGCAAATGTAAAATAGTTCAGCAACTTGGGAAATCTATTAGGCTTTTTTTTTTAAGGTAAACACACATCTACCAAATGATTCAGCTACTCTGTTACTACATATTTACCCAACATAAATAAAAACATGTGGCCACGCAGATAATTATATTTAAACATTCATAACAGCTTTATTTATAAAAGCTCCAATGTGGTAATAACCCAAATATCGATCAAAATATGAATGGATAAACAATACGTCATATATCCAACCATGGATACACTACTAAGCAATATATCATCACTTACATCTGCAAAGACATGAATGATTCTTCAAATTGTGAAGGAAGCTAAATTTAAAATAGAACATTCTGCATGGCTCTATTATAGGAAGTGAAAACTACTCTACAGTGGGAAAAGCAAATCCAGAATAGCTTGCGTTATGGGCAGAGAAAGAGAAGGGCCACACGGAGAATAGGGAATATTTTGGGTTTTATGTAAATGTTCCTTATCTTGTTAAAGATGATGCAAAGGACTTCTACAAATAATAATAACAAATAACCAAATTTAAAATTAACTTGGACAGACTATTCACAACAGAAGTTAAAGAAGTGGACATTTATCATATAAATCTGGTCAAAGTCATTAATTGTCAGGAAAATGTGAATTGAAATCACAAGATGGAGTTTCAGTTAGCTTAATATCTTAGTCACGATAATGGCTAAAATGAAAAACACTAATAATATGAAATATCAGCAAAGAAATTCAGCAACAGAGGTCTTCACGCTTATTTTTTATTCTGTTTTATTAGGAAGGCTGTAATCTATGAAAAATCACACACAAAATAGAGATCCCATATAATATCAGGGTCCAGTGAGATGATCACATGGGTTTTTCCATGAATCTGGTAATGTGGTGAATTACATTAACTGATTCCCGTCTGATGACCACTGTTTCTTATCTCAGAAAAATCCAACTTGATCATGGTGTAAAATTGGTTTGACAGTATTTTGTTGAGGATTAATGCATTAGTATTCAAAAAAGGATGTTAGTCTATAATTTTCTTTTCCTGTGGCATCTTAATCTGGTTTTGTATGAGGATGATATTGGACTCATAGAATGAGTTAAGAGATGTTCCATAACTTTTGGAAGAGTTTGAGCAGCATTAGTATTAATTCTTCTTGAAACATTTGGTAAAATTTGCCTGGGAAACCATCTGGTCCTGCGCTGTTGTTCACTGGGGACTTTTTTTTTTTTTTTCCGCTTGAGAAGTCACCAGGAGTCGAACCCGGGTCTCCTGCATGGCAGGCGAGACCTCTGCCTGTTGAGCCACAGTATCCCGATCCACTGAGGACTTTTTGACTACTGATTCAATCTCTTTATTTGGCATAGGTCTGCTGATATCTTTTCTTTCTGACTGAGTCTCCATCTTCCCTCCTTTTGGCAGTACCTTTTTGTGTGTTTCTAGGAATCGACCATTTCATCTGGGTTACCTAATTTTTGTCCATAAAGATGCTCAGAACAGGCTATTATAATTCATTTTGTTTCTGCAATGTTGACAGTAATGTCCCCCTTTCATTTCTGATCTTCATTATCTACATATGCTCTTTTTTTCATTGTCACTTATTGACTTTCTTCATCTTTTCCAACAACCAGATTTTTATTTTGGTTAATTCTCTATTTCATTTTTCTTCACTCTAGTCTTTTCTTCTTTCTGCTCAATGTGAATTTAGTTTGTGTTTCTTTTTCTCAAAACTGTAGGTTGTATGAATCTATGATTTAACATCTTTCTTCTTTTTAAATGAGAGATTTAAGAACCATAAATCATTCTCTCAGCACTACCTATGCTGTATCACAAATGTATAAATATGTTATATTTTCAAATTCATTTGCTTTAGGGTATTTCTTTAGTTTCCTTGTGATTTCTTGTTTGATCCTTTGGTTATTTAAGAGTTTGTGGTTTAATTTCCATATATTTGCAAATTTTCTTTCTCCTTCTGTTATAAATTTCCTTTTTCATTGCATTCTGGTCAGAGAATATATATTGGATGATTTCAATATTTTTAAATATATTCAGACTTTTGTGATTAACATATCAATTATCCTGAAGAATTATACACGTGGACTTCAGAAGAAGGTGTATTCTGTTTGTGTTGGATGAAGTGTTCTATATATGTCTGCTGTCTTGGTTGGTTTGGAGTATCATTCAAGTCTGTTATTTCCTTATTGACAAGATGAGCTATATACTATGAAAAGTGGTATATTGAAATCTCCTATTATTAATTGGAGATTAAGGTAAAGCCATTAATTTCTCCCTTCATATTTGTCAGGATTTGCTTCATATATTTTGGGGTTCTGCTCTTAGCAATTTATAATTGCTACATCTTTTTCTTAAATTGACTCATTTATCATTATAATGATATTTATCCTTCCTGTTTTTCACTTAAAGTCTATTCTACCTGAAATTAGTATAGCTACTCCAGTTCTCTTTTGGTTACTACCTGCATGGTAAATACTTTTTGATCTTTTCTCTTTCAACTCACTAGTATCTTTGAATTTAAAGTGAGTCTCTTGCAAATAGCATATAGTTGGGTCATTCTTTTATACTCATTATGCCAATCTCTGCCTTTTGACTGGAAGGTTTGATCCATTTACATTTAAAGGAATTATTGATAATGCAGGACTTTCTTCGGCCATGTGGCATTTGTTGCTATTTTGAAGTATTATACTTTTTATCCCACATTTCTAACAAATCACATTTGGTGTGATGCCATCTTAACTTTAATTGCTTACACAATCTATGTTCCTATAACCATCCTCTCACCATTCTGGAATACTTATTACAAATCACATTGTTATACATTGTAAGGATTTATACATATATTTATCTTGACTTTTTATGTATCTGCAGTTTAGAAACTGCCAGAAGAAAAAGTGGAGTTATAAACAAAACTACAATAAAATACATGTGCATTTTAGAAATTGTAAGAAGTAAATGTATAGTTATAAATCAAAAATAAAATATAATACAATATTACTCTCCACACATGGTTACCATTACAGGAGTGATCTTTATTTCTTTATGCTACTTGGATCCACTACCTAATACACTTTCTTTCAGTTGGAGAACTCCCTGGCATTCCTTGTGGTCAAAATCTACTGGTGACCAATGCTCTCAGCTTTTGTTTAACTGGGAATGACTTAATCTTTCATTTATGACAGACACTCGCATTGGATATAAAATTTTTGTGTGGCAATTATTTTCTTTGCAACCTTAAATTTTTCATCCTCTGATTCTTGTCTCTGTGGTACCTGATGAGAAAATAGCACTTAATCTTATCAAAGTTCTTTTATTTATGACACATTGCTTTCCTCTTGAGCTTTCAGAATTATCTCATCATTGGCATTTAATAGTTTGATTCTAATATGTGTAGGCACGGATGTCCTCAAATTTATCCTGTTTGGGAGTTGCTGGTATTCTTGAAAGTATATATTCATGTCTTAAGTTAAATTTAGGCTGTTTTCTTTTACATTATTTCTTTGAATATTTGTTCTGCCTGTTTCACTTTTTTTCACCTCTGAGACTTCCATGATGCATAAACTGGTGTGCATATATTAATGTGGGCTCACAGTTCTCTTAGTATCTGTTCACTCTTCTTCATTCTTGTTTGTTTTTATTCTGCTGCCTGAATAATTTCATTTGTCTTTTCTTCAAGCTTGCTGATTCTTTACTCTGCCAGCTCCTATCTTCTGTTGAAACCTAGGAATTTTTTTCATTTATTATGGTCTTCAGCTACTACATTATTTGTGTTCTGGTCCATTTTTGTAAATTCTTGTCTATTTTGAATCTTTTTTGATTCATGTATTCTTTATCTTGTACGCCTTAATTCTTCCTCCATGTTTCCCTTTATCTCTTTGAGTATATTCAAGATTAACTTTATAAAGTCTTCATCTGGTATGTCCAAAGTCTGATATGTTTAGTTGATGGTTTCTGAAGTTTTATCTTGTTTATTTGGGTTGGTCACCACTCCCTGTAATTCTTTGTTGCACAATGTACATTGCAATATTTTAATGTGCTTAATCTGGGGTTTATTCTTAGAGCTATCTGTTACTTAAGCTTGTATCTAGCTAGTGATATGAGAGATTTCCTAAGTGCCAGTGAGAACAAAAAGAAATAAGCTAATGTAATAAAAAGTGCCTTTCAGAGTCTGCAAACTGGCTCTGCATTGGCCGGGCTCTCCTTCAGAATTTACCCCTCCTACCAAGATTAGGCTAGGCAAAAGCACTGGATCCTTTTCTCATTTCTGAACATGCATCTTATCCTGGCATTAGGGATTCCCCCAGTCACAGGGATCCACATAACCCTCTACTCCCTTTGAAGTGGACTCTCTTTCTTGTTCCTGGGTACTCTATTACATGTCTTGAAGCTGGTAATCCTTTGACCCAGGCCACTTTTAACTGTTTCTTACATTTCAGCTGTTCCCAAGCTGCTTATGGTGAGTCAGAGAGGAGTGTCCTAGTTCAGTTCTACCAGCTGCTACCCAGTAGATTGACAGTGATATTTACTAGGTTACCTAGTATGCACATAGAGTTTACTCAGCTCAATCCAGAGAGGGTCAGGGACTCACAGCAACAGCAGAGTCTGGCTCTAAGCTGTACCAGGGAGGGGCTGGGTAAGGGGACAGCAAGGAAACCATGAGTTTCTTTATTCCATTTATTTGAGGAATTCTATATTAGCTATGCCTAATACATACTTCAGATGACTACATTGAACATAGTTAAGTATTTTGTTGGTGATTTCATTTTCTAATGAAAGCTGCATATTATAAATATATTATGGCAGATATCTTATACATCTTATCTCTATTTTACACAAAAATAAAACAAAGAAGATACTATTTTCCCATCTTTCAGGTGAAAAAACAGGATTTGAAATACTAAGAGAAACATCCAAGGTTACATGTTTACTAAGCAGCAAAATAATTTTAGCATAAAAGCATTCATTTCTTTATTTCAGATACAAACTTTAACATCTATGGCAAATGAGTATACATTTACTATTGGATTGTGTTACACTGAAATCCAGTAATGTCCTTGGTAACTATCAGAAAATCTTCTGTCCCTACTCTGAACATATAGAGAAACGTGATTTTAAATAACTTTTGTTTGCCTTCCTCCTTCTCCTTCTTATTCCTAGATTATACCATCACTGGCCTCATGCCAGGAAGTCTAAGATTTACTTCTACTCTTTGTGCCAGAAAATTAGTAACTAAATTTAATAATAATTAAATGCAAGCATAAATTGGCACTGGGTTAAAATTCTGTTATGACAAAAGTACCTAGATTTATGTTTTGGTGATATAAATTTTTACATTCCTGGGGCCCTTTCACTTATATCCTGTTTTTGTGGGAGCTATTTTCTGAAAAATATATGTGTATATATAAATCCTTCATTGCTGCCAGGCTTTCTACATACAATATTTCATTTGTAATCTCAGAACCATGTGAAAAATTGTATCATGTATTAGTTTTCAATTGCCACACAACAAATCACTATAAATTTAGCCACTAAAAACCCTTGTTAATTATCACACAGTTTCTGTGGGTCAGGAGTCTGGGCATGGCCTGGTTGTGTCTTCTGCTTAGTCTCCCTTTGCTGCCATCAAAACAGGGGCTTTGTCTGTAGGCCTGACTAGAGAAGAACCAGCTTCTAAGCTCTTTCAGGCTGTTGACAGAATTCATTTCCTGAGGGTATAATCCTGAGGGCCTCAGCCTTTTATCTGGCTGCTGGTTGGAGGCATTTCTGCAGTTCCTTGGGATATGGGCTTCCTTAGCCTGCTACCCACTTCATCCAGCAAACAAGGGGGGTGCTGGTACCATTCCCGAGAGGGAGCCCTCTATCACACAGTCAAGTGCAGTCCTGAATAAATTAATCAAGGGCAGTCTTATATAACGTAATTAAGGGCGTCACAGGCCCCATCACATTTAAGAGGAAAGGACTTCACAAAAGCTTATGTACCAGAAAGTGGGAAATCATTCGGAGTCACCTTAGTGTCTGCCCATGACACACCCATTTTACAGATAAGGAGAAAGACCGTTCATAAAACCAGAGTTTGAGAAATTATCATTTAGTATGTGACTGCCAAGTAATCAGGCTATTTTTTTTAAAAAAAACAAATGTACATCCCAGTTTAAATATATGAATATTTGATCACTCCCCTACAGTCATTCTTTTAAACTTTCATGTAGAGAAAATCATTTTAGCATTTAAAAGATATTAAAAAATAAATACTGACTGTAACTAGAGACTGCACATCTATGTATTCTAGCAAGTTAGTCTTGAAAAAAATTACATTTTAAAACAAAATCAAGTAAGCTTATTTTTTGTTTAATTAATCTTTATTGTCTTTTCTAACTACAATTTATTTCCTCTGATTCTTTAGGTCACAAACATTTTAAAGACTTTTGTCCCTAAACACTTAATTGCAAATCCAGATATATATAATTCTAAAGAAATCTAGAACACTAAACTCTACATGAAGGGATTAACTGTTCACATATTAGCCCAATTGTTTCTGCAAATTATCTAAAGCAAAAAGAGAGTTCTACTGATTGGAGCATTGTAATTTAAAAAAAAAAAAGCCTTAGGAAGACTCCAAGCCCAGTTCCTTTCAATATTTGTCACTCCTAATTTTGATTCTATGTTAATATAGTATTAACTTTTCCTTTGGAAATATTTATAAGGGACACATGTTAGAAGAAGAGGCAAAAAATTTGATTAATTCCAGACAATCACGAGGAGAATAATAATGGAAAAAGTAACAGGAATGCCCAGCATTAGTAGAGAGGTAGGTTGATTACAAAGTATTTTCATATACCCTATACAAACTTTGACTTACAATGAAAAGCTGTTAATCCTATCTCTAAGGAATTTTAAGGCCAAAGCTGATTATTTGCTCACAGGTTGGGGTAACAACAGAACTGTCTGTCTCCTGAGAAAATCCTGGCCCTACATGCAAGTATCCACATAGGTTTCATGTTTAGCTATTTGGGCACACCTTGATTAAGAGTATTATATTTTCATAAAAGGGTATCCATTTTATCCACTTATTTATTAAGCATCAAAATACTGAGCATCCCTTGTTTTATCACATGGAGTATCTGCAATCATTGCTCTTGTTGGAAAATATAACTCACATTTTAACAAAGGCTGATCACAGGGCTGGGCAGTTCTCCAGGGGGAAGTTTGATAGTGCGCCTTGTGAGCCACATGGATGCACCAGTTGGAGGCTAGAAGGCCCACGTTCACAAGGAAATGGACAGAGTTCCATGTCCACCATAATCTATTGGCCACGCAGTCATAGAGCCCAGATTCACTGGAACAGGACTGTGTTTGAAGGAGAGAACTCTCATGGCACACCTTGTCAAATTGCAGTTTGGCATTTCACCAAATGAGACTCTAGAACCACAGGTCTTAATTTTGAACCTAAGCACCACCACCATTAGGAAGTTTAGTTCTGTCTAACTTGGAATATTCTCACTCCAGCCCTAGCCTCTTTCTGATACAGTAGCCCTATTATGATTTCCCTTTATTGTTATTCAAAATACCTGGCCAATATAATCTCTATGAAAAACCTTGAATGTTTTAAATATTGTAAAACATTAATGTGTCATGTCGGATATGGTTTATAGAGACAAAAACAACAAAATACTAATAATTCTGCTGGGTCTCTGATAGTCCATTAGGATCCCTGGTGTGTTTTTATTGGACTTAGGTATAAGCAAACCACATGTACATCACTGTGTAAACTTATTAATGTCTTCTAATTATTTAACAATAATTTCTCTAGTCCCTAAAAAGCACTCTTCAGCTTTGTAGCATTTGAAACTACAACCTATCATCTGCTTCTTAAAATACATTCATTTGAAGCTAATTTTAATTCATTCAACATATACTGTCTAACACTTAATACATGACAGGTGTTTGGCTAGACACTAGAGATAAAATGCTGAATGGTTTCTCAATCAAGTTTCTCATAATAGAGAGATAAAAGTGATTAAACAGGTAATTAACTCATGGATTCTCTGAGGGTGCACAGAAGGAACCCTTGGCCAAAACTTCTGGAAGGACTATGTGCTGAAGCTGAGACCTGGTGAATGAGTAGGAGAAGGCCAGGAGGGGGAAGGTTTCATGAGAGAAAGAGGAGTTCTGAGCAGGGAGAACAGAATCAGATACCAACAACCCCTAGATTGATTCCTGGGATATGTATTTCCCAATGAGATGATTAATCAGCTATTGACAATGAATGCAGAAATAGTTAATTATATTCTCTGTGTAATATCCCGATGTCGTCATCTGCATGACTAATATTTTTAATACATTTCCATTAAAATATACATTTAAATATAGCACTATACAAGGCTCAGTTTCGAAAGAATGGGTGTACCTAGTTGATAAAGTGTCTTTACATTCTTTAATAAAATTGACAGGATTTCACATTTAATTGCCATTACTTTTAAAGAAGGGGAAGCTAATTACTTTGAACATCAGTTTCATGATGTGTATAGCAGAAATCACAACAGGACTTACCTCATAGCTTTGTTGTGATGGTTAACTGAGATAAAGTACTTAGTATAAACCTATACACACAGTTAATAGTCAGTAAATATTGGAGGTTGTGATGAATAAACCATGGGAGAAGAGAAATAAGAGCACAGTTAGAGCTCAGCTTCAAATGAGATAATGCATGAGTGAACTGAAGTGAAAATCCTTTAAAAGCCCTAACAGGCTATACAGATTTTAGTGAGTGACAGGACACTGGGACTGTCCATAGTCTTAGACTTAGTCTTTAATAGTAGAGAGCAGGGGACTAATATGCTTACCTCAGTTTATATCACATCAAACACTACGCCTCTTCCAAGTAGAGGAGATACTTAACACACAATGATGAAGCATCTGCTGACAACAGCACTCACAGAGAGCAAGCGCCAATGCCTGCATCAGCCAGCAAGCTGCTGACTTAACACAGCAGCTGTTTCAACAGAATATCTCAGCTGGCCCTAGAGATTTTTCCCAACTGGGGTATCTCTATAACTTATGAAACATGATGTGGCATACAATTTACTCTACTCTAAAAATGTATTTCACATCATAAAAAGAAAATGTTTCATAATCTAATACACAACATCATGTTTTTCCACTCCTGGAATATTAAAACAAGAAAGAAACATCACATCTCTTTAATAAATCTGCATTATGACGAATGAAACATTTCTTGATCCGCTGCAATATAGCTATGCTGAATTTTGACAAAGCCAATCACCATCTTTGTTTGTTGAGAGCCACTCTATGTAGGGGGCAATCATGCTAAATGCATTAAATGTCAAATAATGTTTTTATTCACTCACAATTTCCAGTTACCAAACTATTTCCAGACCACAAAATGCCTTCAATTATATTACTAAGTGCGTTGACAGCTTTGCTGTGGGCACATCATAGCAATAGGAGGATTTAAACAGCAGTGATTTTTTTGTCCTATTGCACAGAATTTAAACAATGGAGACCAATAAAGGCTTACAGATACAATGATTCACTTTTATGCACTCTTAACAGATTTAATTTAGGAGAACCATATGATTATCTTCATCTGCTCAAACTCTCTTTACTTAGAATAATCTTGCTATTGCATGGAGCGAGGTTTGCCGCAGCTCAGATCAGAGGCAGATCCAGGCATCATAACATGTTTTTAACTATTGAGATGGTAGCTCTCATTTCAATTCAAGGCATGTAAATCTGTTTGAATAACGTTCATTATCATGAAAAGCCTCAAAGTATCTCAGCTGGTTTTACATCTTGATAATGATGACTGGAACGGAACTATGCTTATTAAATGTGATAAGAAATTTATTAGATTTCTAGCAAATACCCAGATACCATCATCATCATATAAACATTATTATTTAGTTCACAAAACAATACTTTATGAATAACAGCATCACATTTTGTTGTAGACTCTCTTACTCGAACTCCCCAACTAAAGTTTAATTCAATCAGCCACCATTTTTCAGGAAAGGAAATGGAAGAAATAATATAAGAATATAAGACATGGTTAAAGTATAAATAGGTCTTTTTTTTCCCTCTTGGCCCACATAAGTATGTATGAATACGTGGTGACTGTCTTGGCCAGTTGATTAAAACGACACATTTTGCAGGGGTCTGAGCAATGCAGGGCTGTAGGACTTAAGTGGACACGAGCTATAATTGGCAAAGACTGTGAGGAAAATCACTTCTCAGGAGCCCAAAAGGGCAATGAACTTGGCTGTGTCTCCAAACAGGTATTGAACCTAGGTAATGAGCAGCTTCTAGTTCCACCTTATTCCTAATGACACTACTATGCATTTATGAGATACTTTTATTCCCATGACCAAGTATTTCACTGGACTGCCAACATATGGGCAGTGTCCCCTTATTGCCTGGAGGTTTGTAGATCTGAAGAGAACAAAGTCTTCTTAATTAAAAAAAAAAACACACCTAATTCTTGGCCAAACGCAGAATTTATTTGTCCTTGGATGTGTATGCTGGCAATGTCAGTATTTTTTATTATGGTCAAGTTAAATGTGTATTAATCATTTGTTCTACTCTTTTTTCCAATAATAAATGACCAACCTTAAAAATCAACTCAATAATTTATCAATAGTCCAAACCATTTGTCACACCTCTCCAAACCTTAAGAGAATTGCATTCCTTAAGAACAGTGGGCATGAAAGTATATCACTCCAAATATTTAGAAGAAGATTATGAATGCAAATGCATCAATACGAGCATATTCAATCTCTAAAAGAAGAAAATATAAGCTAAGTAAAATATGGTTTGCATATTACTATAGGAAATGCCTTGAATAAAGAAACTGAGATGTGAATGTTGATGATTCATATATAGAAATCAGCTAAGGTTTTTCCAACAAATTAGATAACCTGGAGAAAATAGGGACATTCCTAAAAAGACTCAACCTAACAAAATTCATTCAAAAACAAATAGAAAATCTGAATATACCAGTAACTAGGAAATATATTGGATTAGCAAAAACAAAACAAACAAACAAAAAAACTTCACAGGACTACATAGCTTCACTGGTCAATCCAACCAAACATTACCAGAAAAATTAATACTAACTCGTCACAAACTCTTCTAAAAAATAAGACAGGACCATTTTCCTACTCATTCTAAAAATATCACAAGAAAATTACAGACCAATATTCCTTATTAATATAAATGCAAAAATCTTCAACAAATTACTAGCAAATCTTATCTAGCAACATATAAAAAGGATTATATTCTGTAATCAAGTGGGATTTCTACCAGGAACTCCAAGGTGGCTTCACATCCAAAACTCAAGGAATGTACTGTATCATATAAATAGAATAAAGAACACGAGTCACGTGGTTATCTGAATAGATGCATAAAAAGCATTTGACAAACCCCAACACCCTTTCACAAGCAACAGATATATAAAATTCTATAAAGGGGTTCAACAGTAAATGGGAGCTGACAAAGGAAAAATTCTTTGAAATTTAAGATAAGAACATTGAAATTATTCAGCCTGAGGAGAAGAATGAAAAAAGTGAAGAGAGCCTGAGCAAACTGTGGGATACGATCAAGCATACCTATATATATATATATGCATTGTGGGAGACCCATAAGGAAAAGAATGAAAAAGGAATAAGGAGAATAATTAAAGGAATAATGGCAGAAAGCTTCCCAAATTTAATAAAAGACATGAAGTTACATATCCATGAGGCTCAATTAATTCCAAAGAACATAAACCCAAATAGACTTTCACAGAAATATATATATAACAAACTCTCAAATGCCAAAGACAAAGAGAATTCTGAAAGCTGAAAGAGAGAAGCCATGTGTCATGTACAAAGGACCTCAATAAGACTAAGAACTTATTTCTCACCAGAAATCATGGAGGGGAAGAAGGTGGTAGGATGATATGTTTAAAGTAATTAATGTAGAAAAAACGTCAACTGAGAATTTTATAGTTGGGAAAACAATCTTTCAAACATGAAGGGGAGATTGAGCCATTCCCAGATAAACAAAATCTGAGTGAGTTTATTACCACCAGACCAGCCTACAAGAGATGCTAATCCAGTGCTGGCGGTTGGGAGGAAAGCACATTAGACAACAGATGAAGCCACATGTAGAAAGAAAGATCTCCAGTGAGGGTAACAACATGTGGAAATGCAAATGTCAGGACTATTGTATTTTTGGGTTGTAACCTCACTTTTTTCCTCCTATGGGATCTAAAATGCAAACGAATAAAAAACAGTGATATCATGGGGCTGTAAAATCAATTAAGTGATGATACTGTGAACCAATAATTGTATACTTCAGATGGTTTCTATGTGAATGTATCTCAATGAAATTTCATATTTTACAAAAGTAATTATAAATCAGTGTTTCTGAACTTGTGGTGTATAGATATTTAATTTGCAAAAGGGCTATCTAAAGGTGGAGGGATAGAGGAGTATAGAAATGCTATTTAAGATAAGTTAGTATCAAACCAAATGAGATTGTTACAGATTGAGGACGTTAAATGTCAACCCCACGGTAATCCCAAAGAAAATACTGAAAAATTATGCACAGAAAGAAATTGAGGAGGGATTTTAAAGGGTTCACTACAAAAGGGCAAAGAACTTGAATAGACATTTCTCCAAAGATATACGAATGGAATATTATTCAGCCTTATAAAGGAATGAGATTCTAATACATGCTCCTAATGGACGAAGTTTGAAGACATCACGTTGACTGAAATAAGCCAGAGAAAAATGGTCAGATATTGTATGATTCCACCTCCATGAGATAGCTAGAATATATGAAGTCATAGAGACAGAAGTAGAATACAGGTTCCCAGGGGGCTGGGTGCATAGGAATAAGGGGGAGCAAATTTGCCTAATGGGTACAAAGTTTCTGTTTGCAGTGACTGGAAAGTTCAAGTAGTGGTGAAAGTAGCAAAACATTTTGAATGTGATTAATCTCACTGAATTGTATGCTTGGAAGTGGGTAAGATGGGAAAGTTCATGTTATATATATATTTACACAGATTCAAAAAGGAGAAGAAGAGAAATTAAAGAGACAGTAACAACTACAGGCGATATATGATTCCAGGTTGGATGTAATAATGGAAAAGAAAATCCCCAAAAGGACATCACTGGGACATATGAGAAACTTGGAGTATACAAGAAGCTTAATGTCAATGTTAAATATCTTGAAATTGAGAACTACAATTAATGTGGTTACAAAAGTCAATATTTTGTTCCTAGGAACGTGCATGGAAGTATTGTGTGTTCAAAGGACATGATGTATTCAACCCCTACTCTCAAATGTTTAGAAAATGGAAAGACATTTAAAAAGATTTTTAAAAAGATAGAAGGAAGAATGAAGGAAGGAGGGAGGAGGGAGGAAGGAGGGATAGAGAGCACACTATGGCAAAAGTGACAAAACATCAAAATTTGATGGATCTGGGTATTTGGTGATGGTGGAGGTGTGCTGGAGTTCTCTATACAGGATTTATATTATTTTTGCAACTATCCTATAAGTTTGAAGTTATTTCAAGCAAAAAAGTTTTTTTTAAAAAGTTATACCTACACAACAGATCACTTCAATGTCTAAATATATGATTAAAATATACAAGGATATAATGAAGCTTTAAGAGCTATGACAGGATTGAAAAGATATGGGATTACATTCATGACAAAATGCAAAGCCAAAAGGGCAGACTATGACAGGAGCTGACATTTCATTTCCAGAATGACAGCAATATAAATATGCGACATGCTAATCTTCAAGATTTAGAAGATAGGTTCTAAGCCTTTCATTGGAACTGATAACGAATGGTGAATTTGAAAAATGAGATACTGTAGTTTCAGTTGTATTTGGCAATTCATGCCATACAAATGTGCCCTTGTTGTTTTATAGCTATTTACAGTTGCTACTATAGTAAGATTCCTTAATTAATCAATCAAGCGACTTCACTTTTAATAGCCTCACTAACTATCCAAGTCTTGAAATATCATTCATAATCTTTATCTTATTATAAATATCATCTCATTTTGTTAAAGATTTCTATCTTTTGCTTTTCATTTTAATATATGGCATATTACTTTTATGGAATTTAAATAAACTTTAAAAAAAATTATGGTAATGACCATGATTCAACTGCATTTTGTACCTTGATATGTCACTAAAACAATTGTGTTATCATAATTAAAGAAATTGTAATAATAAAAATAAAAAAAGAAATAGATTTAACACTGATTGCAACATGTAACTGCTTAGAACAAGTCAGAAGTGAGAAGAAAAATTGAAGCAACTAGATGGATTTATTACAGCTTCCTAATAGAGCTCATATTTCCCCGCTGCATTGAAGAAGGTTTTCTTAAATACTCAAGCTAATAGTTATGAAAATCATCAGACTCAAAGTCAGCACTATTAAGCTAAAATTATTAAAATGTAGGAAGTGTGAATGTGTCTAGGACCAGGGGTCATACTAAGTAATTGACCTATTAGAAGTCCTCTGCAATGCTCATTAAGCAATTTATTCATTAATATGGGCATTACAAGGAAAGTTGAATGCACTCTTAACTCTATATAGACACTAATAATCGGCCTTTTTAAGATGTACAAGTATAATAAGGTTTGTACATGAGGGAGAACAAATGAATGTCAACATAAAGGTGTTGAAAATGGGATAGTATATGAAAAAAATACAGTCAATGCAAACTAGGGCCTATAGTTAACAGTAATATAATAATATACTTCCATTAAATGTAACAAAGGCAATATAAAAAAACAGTATAGAGGTCAGACAGGCTACAGATCCAGCTTGATTTAACAT
>PVIY010029857.1:0-31582 GCA_004026745.1 Myrmecophaga tridactyla | reverse complement strand
AAAAAAAAAAGATTATACCTACCATACCCCTTACCCCTCGCTTTCATTGATCACTAACATTTCAAACTAAATTTATTTTAGCATTTGTCCCCCCTATTATTTATTTTTATTCCATATGTTCTACTCCTTTGTTGACAAGGTAGATAAAAGGAGCATCAGACACAAGGTTTTCACAATCACACAGTCACATTGTGACAGCTGTATCATTATTCAATCATCCTCAAGAAACATGGCTACTGGAACATAGCTCTACATTTTCAGGCAGTTCCCTCCAGCCTCTCCATTACATCTTGGATAACAAGGTGATATCTACTTGATGCATAAGAATAACCTCCAGGATAACCTCTCGACTCTGTTTGGAATCTCTCAGCCATTGACACTTAGTCTCATTTCTCTCTTCCCCCTTTTGGTCGAGAAGGTTTTCTCAATCTTGGGGCACATCTTAACTGAAGTAACTTCATCAGAATGGACTCACCCACAAGAATGGGTTAAGTTTAAGAACCTGTTTTTCTGGGATATGTATGGTTCCAAACCACCACACCATCTAAAAATTATTTATTGACTACCTAATTTGGGACAGGCTTACACACATTCACACAGTATACCCACTGTTTTGTTTCTTTCCAATCATCAGCAAATATTTATCAATTATCTACTAGGGTCCATGTCCTGCGCTTACAGGCTTACAAAAGTGGCCATCAGAACAGCAGAAATGACCATCTGGCACTGTTCACAACCAGTCCCATCTTAGGAGTCATAGCATACCCGCTCCAGATCTTTTGACACTCCAATATGCGAAGAAATGCCGGGGATCCTGTTAAAATGCAGATTTTGTCTAAGAGAGCCTGAGATTATGTCTTTCTAACAAATTTCCAGATAAGGCAACTGCTATTGGTTCACAAGCCATTCTTTGAGAAACAAAGCTTTAAGGCAGCCTGTACCAACCCAAATGCCCTTCAGGGTCCAGGCGGGTGAAGCAGCTTACTTAGGAAATGATTGGGTCATTGGCTCACTCCTTCTAAGGACAAGCTAAAGTTTCTATAGAAGCACTGTTCTCCCCCCTCCCCTCAAACCACATCTGCAAGCTGAATTAAGCCCTGGGTACCCATTTTAGACCTCTACCTTGAGTCTAGAAACTCTGGGGACTCCAGGGGGAGTCATATAGGGACTCCTTCCATAACCTCTGGGATAGCAGTTGACTTGCTGGGGCACGAGTGTGTTAAAAGAGTCGGTGGCTGTGACTTCGGACCAGCTTTATCCCGTTGTTGAGAAGACCGGGGTTCTGGACCTGACTCTGCCGTTTACTGGTGGTGTGAATTTGAGACAGGAAGAGAGAATGTGAATGCACTAATATTTCAGCGCCCATGCTATTCCAGCCACTGCAGTTGATTTTTTCTGTCTTGCAGAGTTTATTTATCAGCTGTGCAGAGTTTATACATCAGCCCTGTTTTATAAAGGAGGAATTTGGAATTCAAGAGGTTAACTAACTAGGATGTAATGACCCAGCTGCTACTTGGTGGAGCCCTCAGCACTGTTGGCCTCCAAAACCTTCTTTGAATAATATAGCAGCTACTGTTTCGGGGCTTTATATGCCGGGAATGCATATTAGTTCTAATCTTCACAGTAAACTGTGAGCTGTATATATATAATAATTCCTGTTTTACAGATGAGTCAACAGAAGCCCAGAGTTTAAATAGCTTACTCCAGGACAGAGATTGTTTGAGCCAGGATTTGAGCCCAGTTCTAACGAACTACATTCTCCCTTGTCATGCTACAGGCAAAGACTCAGGCAAGCTGGCTTCTGGGTCAAAACCTAGGGGTGGCCTGGGTATGGGGAGGGGTTGCCAGAGGGTGGATTTCAGTACCTCACCACAGGATATGGGTGTTCCAAACCAGGTAAGACACTGCCAACCTTCCATCTCCACCCAGCCCTGCTGGGGAAATGTCGTGTGTCTTTCTAACATCTGAAGCCACAGATGTGGGGGCTGCAGCAAAAGCTGTTCCTGCCTGTTGGAGCTCAAAATTGGCCTTATGGTCAGAACAAGACTCTGTGGTTGTTGGGTGCACAGGACTTAATTTCTTGATTTCTTTCCCCTTGTCTGATCTCTGAAAGGTTTGTGATGTGGCAGGAGAGGAGTTGCAAGGAGTATGAATTTCCTGAAAGGTTTGCTCTTTTGCTTAACACAGCATATACAGCCCTTTTCATGACCAGGGATAAAAATGGGGGCCTATGGATTATGATTTCTTTACGATAGTTTCTGAAATGAGGTGTTCTCTCCAGCAACATGCATGCACACACACACACTCACACATGCATTTGCACAACTCTACAGAGAGAAAGACTTCCAATTACCCTCAAGAATCTGAGCCATTCAACTTAATCTCCTTCCAACCTCAAATCTAGTCTTTTGAATAGGCGTCAGCATGATAATTAGGGAAATGGCAGGGCATGAGTGTCCTTCACTTGGCCCCTGCACTCAGGCCATGTGGGGGAGACAGCAGTGAAGGGCAAAGGACTGCTGGGAAGCTGAGGCCTTTTGGTCAGAGGTTCTAAAAGCAGGTGTCCCAGAACACTGAGATTGAAGGAGATTTTGTTTAGCTCAGGAAAGGCCTCCCAGGAAAAACTTTCTCTTGGTTTCATACAAATGGCTTGAATCAGGCGTGCAAAAATTATAGCTATAACCGAGCAGTTAAGATTATAACACGCTTGAGAAAAAACAAACAAGCCCTGGTGTTTTTTGGACTGGCTTTTTCCTCTTCACCCACTTCGAGTGACTCGGCAGCTGGATTATGTCAACCACCACCTCCTGGCCTGCAGGTTCCAGGCTCTCCTCAACATGCTCAGGAAATACTGTGCCCCCCGTGGCCTCCAGAGCCCACAGAGGGTTCTCGTCTTTGTGGTCTGGGCCAAGTCCTCAGGCCCTCCCTGGTGTATGTCCCGCCTCTTGCAGCCCCATATCTGCACCTGCTCAGAGCACCCATGTCAAGGGAGGGTTCCTCAAGGTAGCTTGTGGCCAGTTCATGCTTGGTCTGGCCAGGAGCATGTACAGATTGTGCTTGAGATTCTTAGACGCTGCCTTCTTCCTTTCTTCCATCTCTAGATGGAGAGAAAGTAACTCAGACACTGAATGTGGGACATGGTCACAAAGGGAGATAGTCGTTTGAAAGCCTTTTACATTTTCTGGTCATGTTTCCCTCTCGTTCTCTGGGTCCATGATGACCATTATGAAGTGTCAGTGCTTTAGGTTCTGAATGGCCCCCCAGCCAGAGTCTTCCCCTGCCATACCCATGCTGGGTGGACTGCCCCGGCCATATGACCCCCTCCCTGGGGGCCCAAGAGATGATCCAAAGGACTTGGTAGGAGAGAGAAGGGGTCAGGTCGGGGTTTAGAGGTCTATAAGGCCAAGTTGGTGTTTGCATGGCTTATGAAAGTTGCAAGGGTCCTTTAAGTACGTCTGGTTTAAGTCTTCACTTTACAGAATGACTTCCAGGGGTTGCCCCTGGCGGCCCCGGGACGTGGAGGTGAGGGCCTTGAAATCAGCTCTGAAGTTGCCTCTTCCCACTTCTGTGATTTGGCTTAGGTACTTCTGAGTCTCAGTAAATGGAATGACACCTTCATCCTAGAGGCCCAGGCAACTGGAAGAAATCAGTAGGACTTCAGTTGGTGTTCATTCTTCTGTTTTCTCCCCCAATATCTTTTCCTCCTGGTGTCTCATTCCCCAAGAAGAAGGAGTTAGGCCACGACTTCCTGGAAGTCAGGGACCCACTAGCTTCTGGGGTTCCTCAGCACCTAGGACAGTGTCTGCCATATGCCAAGAGAGAGGGACTTCAAACTCACCAATGTCATGCAGTCCATGCAGACCTGGGCCCAGCACCCAGGTCTCTCCAGATTCTCAGAGCACTGACCCCAGCCCCACTCCCGGGGAGCAGAGATGCCTGCCATGGGGGAAGGGCCCTCACAGCGGGATCACAGACAGCATGTGTGGGGCCTCACAGCCAGACTTCCCTTTCATAGATGCACCTGAGCCATGACGCAGTTTCTGGAGTGTTTATTTTAACTCTTTATTTATTTATTTTTTAAAGCCAGTGAAGATGGGCAAATGCTTGTTCCCTTTTGGACTGCGTCCTCTATGGCCAGTTTCCCACCCACCTCCCCCAGACCTGTCCTCTCCCCTCTGCAGGTAGCTCAGAATCAGGTGGTGCAAAAACAGCACCCTGTGGGGCAGCACCCTCCTGCGGCACCCCCTTAAGTGCCAGGTAGCAGGGCGATCCACAGAAAGGAAGGGCCGTGGGTTCTAAGTAAGCCCTTAGCTCAGCCCCTCCCCTGCACCCTTCCCTGCCCTGGGGACTGCTCCCATAGTTCCCTCCTGCCGTGGGCACCCTCTTGGAGGAGCAGGAGTTTCTGAGGTCCTCTGCAGCTTTGCGTTTGAGGGCCTTCCCCACCTCCCATCGCCAGATGGGCTGCTCCTTCTCTCCAGGTGGCCCTAGGCTTGCATCAGCACCTGGGGTAGCCCAGCTGGGGTGGCTGCCAGGTGCAGTGCTGGCCTCCTGGGTTCTCTCATCTTTAAGCTGCCCTGGCCCCAAACCTCCCCCTTTCCCAGCCAGTGGTGGCTCCCTGTCTCTTCCAGTCTCAGGGGGTCCAGTCTCGGGGACAGTGGAAAAAGGAGGCCACAGAGGACCTCTCCCACTCAGGGGGCGTGGTCCTTGAGTTTGGGTGTGAGGAGCATTTCTTCTTCACTGGGACGCGCTTTCCTTCCCTGGGGAGGATTTCCTCCGGGAGCCTGGGTGGCCCATTTGACCCCAGCTGCCTCGAGTGGGACCCTTCCTGCCCAGTGGTCTTAAGATGTGGGAGTGCTACCCCCTGCCCCGGTCTTTACTTCAACAACCCGAGCCCGGGCAATGTGCAGAACTGGTCGGGCAAAGCCTCCGCCCAAGGGGCCCCAGAGAGGGGCCGGATGGTTAAGGGGTTCCCGTGTCCGCAGGGCTCAGGAGGAGTGTGCGCCCGTCTCCCCCGCCCCCGCCGCAGCCCCTGGGTGACGACCCTGCCCCTCTCCCCCCGCGGCGGGGGCGGCGCAGCCCCAGCGACCGGGCCAGGGCCGGGGCCGGGCGGGCTCACACGCCGTGTGCGCCCAGGCTGAGCACCGAGAAGGCGGCGCGGTGCTTGCGGAGCAGCAGCCGGATCTTCTCGTCGTCCGAGTCGGGGTCCAGCGGCTTGTTGTACTCGTCGTCCTCGTTCTCCGAGGCCGCGCGGTCCCCGCCGGCTCCTCCCGGGGCCCGGGGCGTGGAGGACGAGGGCTCCAGCGCGCTCTTCTTCCGCCACTTGGTCCTCCGGTTCTGGAACCACACCTGGGGCGAGAAAGATCCTAGGGTCGGGGCCCCAAAGGGCCCGGCCCCCGACTCAGGGGGTGACTGCTCCGTGGCAGGGTCTCTTAATCCCTACTTTTATTGTAGAATAAATGGCTCAGTTACGGAATAGATGAATATTCATTTCATCATCATCATCATCATTACTGCAATAAAACAAAAATAAACGTGGAAGCTGGGCAGCTCTTTCAGCTTTGCCCCGGCCTCCCTCTCCTGCCTGGGGCCCTGGGGTGGGGAGGCCTAGCCCAGGCTGGCGCCCACCAGTGGGTGCCCGACAGTCGCCCTCCTCTTTTCTGCTTTTTAGCTTTTCGCATGGGCAGGCGCCGGGAACCAAGCCCGGGTCTCCCACAGCGCCATTGCCGCCCTGCCCTGCCCTCCTCTTGTACAGCCTCACAGACCCTCACTGAACCGGGCCTCTGGGACGTCATGGATGGTTTCTTCCCCCTTGAATTATAAAAGCAACACGTGACATTGCTTGAGATAGTTAAAAAGTACAGAGAAGCACCTAAAGAAGCAGAAGGGCCCGTAAGGGGACACACCTCACTTCCTGCGGCCTAGCTGGGCCTGGCCGCGCCCGCCCCGCAGCTGTTCGGCCCCCAGCCGAGCCCCAGTTCCCGGAGCCGGGCCTTTCCGCGGGCGCCCGGGCCGCAGCGCAAAGCTTTCTTCCGTGGGGTCCCGCGCCCACAGCGTCTCAGCAGAGACCTGACTTCAAAGCTGGCAAAGTTGCCCCGGGGCAGTCTGAGGCGGCAGAAGGCGCTTCCGGGAGGCTCGCGCACCGGGCGCTTCCGGGCGCTTCCGGGCTCCTCCGCGGGCGCGTGAGGGCGGGAGTCTCCCCCCAGTCGTCCCCGCGGCGGCGACAGAGCCGCCACCCGTGGATTTGCCATCTGGTCTTCAGTGATACGGCCGCGGGAGGCAGGAGGGCGTCTCTTCCTTTTAAGGGCTAGTAAGCTAAGGGCGGCTCGTTCTGGGAAGGTGCGAGGCCGACCCTGAGCTCGGGTCCCCTGACTGCCAATCTGCTCCCTCAGCTCCCTCAGCTCCTGGGAGTTTGGGGCAGCGCAGGGGAGGAGAGAAGCGTGGCGCTTGGAACCCTGCGGGCCTGGGGCAGAGTCCCAGCCCTGTCACCGAGCAGCTGGGTGACCTGGGGCAGGAGGGCTCACTGCGGCTACTTCCTCGCTGTGTAAAACGCATAGTAACACTGAGCTCGGGTTGCTGTGAGGGGCGAACAAGGCCCGCGGAACGGGCTGCCCAGGTGGTGGCCGTTATCTTGGTGTTGTTAACCAGGCTCAGGGGGACAGCCAGAGCCCAGGCACCGGGGACGCCTCAGGCGGGCGCGGGGAGGCTGGGGAAAGCCCGGCCGCCGCCCTCCCGGGCCCCGCGGCGCGCCCCGGCCGCCGCCTTCCGCGCGCGCTCACCTTCACCTGGGACTCCGTCATCCCCAGCGAGTACGCGAGCCGCGCCCGCTCAGGGCCCGCCAGGTACTTGGTCTGCTCGAAGGTTTTCTCCAGGGCGAAGATCTGGTGCCCGGTGAAGGTGGGCCGGGTGTGCTTCTTCTTGTGGACGGTGTCGCCCAGGGGGTCCGGGGCTGGGGGAGGAAGGCAGCGTGGGGCCAGCAGCCTCTTCTCCCCGCTCCAGGCCGGCGCCCGCCCACCGAGAGGCCAGAGCAGCGGCGCTGACGTGCGTGACGGTGGCTGCCCCATCTGCCGTGTCTCAGTGCTCGGGTCGCCTCCTCTCCGAGGGGACGTGCCCCCAGGTTACAGCCCCTTAGGGGCACAGGGACTGGAACCCGGGCCTTGTGCCTGTCCAGCTCCTGCCTTCTCCAGGGGCAACAGGAGTTTCCTTGCTGGCATAGGGACTTCCCTTCAGGTCCCAGCGCAGGGATTGGCATCTTCCACCCACAAGGGCCCGGGGCCTGTGGATCCCTCCCTCCCCACTTCCTTACTCCTGAGCCCCAACTTTCCAGGTCTCCAGAAAAACCTGGGGGGGGGGGGCAACGAGTCTCCAGCCCCAAGGAGCTGCTCTCATTTCATCAGATCTGGAAGTCCTGAGGCTTAACCCCACCGGAGGTGCTGGGCACGGAGACGGGAGACTCCGGGCCTGCGCCTGCCAGGGCAGCGGGCCGGGAAGGGGCCGGCGGGGGCTGCAGGGCTGGGGGGAGTGGCATCCGCCCCCCACCCCCAGGCCGGGCCTTGTTCCACTGCAGCCTGGCAGTGCATGCTCCGTCTCCTCATGTCGCAGGTGGGGAAACTGCGGCATGGAAAGGGTAAGACACCGCCCAAGAGACCATCATCTTCAGTCCTTCCTCCCGTTCCCTTAACTCAGCCCCTGAATTTCTTACTTTCCTGTGTGTGTGTGTGTGTGCACGTTTGTATTGAAGTGTGGAGGGTAGAGAGGGTGTGGGGCAGGGAGGAGGGAGGGGGAAGAGAGAGAGAGACAGAGAGGGACAGAGAGAAAGAGAGAGAGAGAGAAAGAGAGAGAGGGAGAGAGAGAACTTGAGGCCGGTCTTAAGCAGCCGATACCAGGTTATAAAATCGGCTCCCCCTCCCCCTTAACTCACCGTGATCAGGGATAGAGAGGGGTGGGCTGCGGGGCGGTGGGACAGCCCAGAGTGGGGTGACCAGATGGGAGGCAGATGTCTCCAGTGGGGGAGGCCACGGGGCAGAGTGGGGGGTCCCTCCGCCCTTGCCCCTGCCTGACCCAAGCAGGACATCAGCATGAGGGTGGCTTCTACCTGGCTGTGCCTGTCCCCCCCACCTCTTGTCCCTGGGCCCCTTGGATCTGGTCTCTCAAAGCCCCGGCTCTGGAATGAGTGGAGTGACGCGAGCCCCCCAGCAGCCAGGGCCAAGTTCACCTCGGCTCAGCAGCTGCTCTTGGAGGCTGCACGGTGTTGCTCTATTGTTCTTATGTACCCTGGGGTGGGGGGCAGGTGGGGCCCCGAGAAATGGGCCCTCTCGCCCTCAGGTGGGGCCAGCGTGCCGCGGGGCGCCCACTGCATCCCAGAATGATGCCGGGACACAAGGGGGATTTTTAGGAAGGTGATGCAATGACAAATTCTCCTTGTTGGGGGTGGCATGTGCCTGCACCCTGAGGACCAGATGGTGGGGGGTGAGGAAGGGGTGGGTGGCTTGAGCTCTGGGTGGGAGAAGTTAGGAGACCTGCCCAGTAGGACCCTCCCCAGGGGGAGGGCTGTGCAGCCTCCACACTTGGGGTCTCCCACTTTCCCTGGGAGAGCACCTGAGGTGGGAGCAGCAAGGGGTGGTCTTGGGGACAGGACGCCTGTGTCCAAGCAAGGCCAGGAGTAGGGATGGGGAGGGCGGCCAGCTCCCTCCTGGGCAGAGGAAATGGACCCGGGTCCCTGAGCTGGGCTGTCTAATGGTGGCTAAGGGTGAACAGCCCTGCGAGAGCCGCCCTCCTCCCCACCCCACCCCTCCCCCCAAGTGTGGGTGGTATCTGGGCTGGGTGGGGGTGAAGCTCTGGCCTGTACTCACTGTTGCTGCATGGCCGCCCGCCTCGCCAGTCCTGGCCCGTGTCCGCCCAGCAGTTCCGGGTCCGGGTGGGGTACTCATTCCCAGCCTTGGAGAAACTCCCCACCTGGGGCCCGTAGTAGACCCCCTGGGAGCCGAGTCCACCAAAGCCCGCCACGTGGGGGTAGCTGGAGAGGAGGCTGCTGTTTGGCGTGGCCACGGGCCTGCTCAGGATGTCTGTGATTCCGTGGGGTGTCCCCGCGGCCAGCTGGGGGCCCAGCCCCGGGGTGCTGAGCTTGTAGAAGGAGTTCTGCACCGAGTACTGGCACACTGGGGCCTTCATCTCCGAGAACTGGGCCAGCGGCGTGTTGTTCAGCAGGAACGTCCCCTGCAGGTTGGACTCCATGATCACCGGGATAGTGGGGGTTGGGGTGGGGTGGGGTCGGGGGAGAAGGCGGCAGGGCCCCGGCCGCCCAAAGGCAGGTCCCTAACGCCCGAGACTCCACAACCAGGCCTGGAATCCCATGGCAGGTTCAGAGGGTCAAATCCGGGCCCAGAGCCCCTGACTGCCCTCCCACCTAAAGCATCCGGCCCCGCCCTTGCCCAGGGACTGGGCACCCAGGTCAGCTGCTCGGAAGTCAGGAGCAACCTGGGGCAGAGGAGAAGCCTGCCAGTGCACCTTCCCTCTCTCCCTGCCCTGGCCTGGAAAATGGGTGGCTCCCTGCACCTCAGCTCAGACCCCTCCTCTGCCTCTGAGTCTGGGGACCTTCCATGAGAAGTTTTAAGTTCAGAGAACCAACATTTCCCTGATAAAGATATGGCCCATTAGAATACGGGCCCGAGACTGGCTGAGCTGCGAGAGCTGTGTCGCCATTGGTCGAAACCCACACAGGCCTCACATTGGCTTTTCCTAGACAAATTGCACTTTGAAAGATTGACTGTAGAATCAGCCAGGGTGTGTGTGTGTGTGTGTGTGTGAGAGAGAGAGAGAGAGAGAGAGAGAGAGAGAGAGAGAAATAGATCTCCATTGCTTCTGGTTCCCCAAGCTCAACATCTGGTAAAAGGTGGGTGCCTGGGCACCCCGGAGGCTCCTGAGGCATCTGGGAGTCACAGGTCCGGAGGCTCCTGAGGCATCTGGGAGTCACAGGTCCTGCAGGTGCGCCCCTAAGGGAGAGCAGGCCGGGCTCAGGGGTGGCTTCTGAGCTGCTCAGGACCTCTATGTGGCTGCCCAAGCCTTCCGGGAGCAGGGAGCCTGAGCGCCAGCGAGTCTCTTCCCTCCTCCGTGGGTAAGTGGGGAAGCTGGAGCAGTGCTGCTTTCTTGGGAGATGCAAATCCCTGAGACTGGCTTGAGAACCTGGGGGCAGGCACCTGCTGGGGCCGAGGGGACAGGCCGGGCAGGGAGTGGGGGCTCTGCCCCCACTCAGGCAGGTATGCACCTTCCTGCCCACTGAGGCTGGAGAGAGGGCGGTTCTGTGCCCACGTGTTCTAGCCTGTACCTCTGGGAGGCCTTTCAGTCTCCTCGGTCAGAATCTCCTCCTCTTCCTCCTCAGTGGTTTGGAGGAATCATCTGTGCCTCTGCTAGAGCAATTGCCATCTTCAGTCTGGCTTAGCACCTGACTTTGAAATTTTGCAAGCTGGGAGAGCAGATGATTCTGCTGTGGGTGGTGATGCAGGGGCTTTGGCTGGCGCTAAGTGTGTGTTGCATGGATTAGATATAATTTTCTTTCTGTAATGCGTTTTTACACATGCAAGGCTCTACTGGAGGCAACCCCCCATTTTACAAACAGGGAAACTGAGGTACAGAGGAGTCAGAAGCCAGTTTCCAGGTGCATGGGTTATTTTTGTACACATGGGGCAGCACTCTTCCTTGGGAGTTTTCCTCTAAAAATGGAAACCAGCCTGCCACTGGTCTGAACATGCATAATGGCAGGAAAAATAATTCTGCCAGATAGATGAACTTCTGTCTCTCCTTTGCCAGGCAGCCCCAGAGTAGGCCATGGCCTCTGAGGGCAGGGGTGCAGGGGGCTCTCTCCCTACCTGTGGTCTGTAGTGCAGCAGCAGGGAGACAAGAGGTGCCTGTTGCCTGGCTGCATGTTGGTTTCCAGCAGGGAGGCAGAGCACCAGGGGCCTAGGACGGGCCCCCTCTCACACTGAGCCCGACTAACTGGCCTGTGAGCCATGCTCTCTGTAGCATAAATGATTTAAGTTGATGCAAGGAAGATCCTACAAAGGCTGTGGAAATTATTTTTTCTAGAAGTTTGGATAAAAACAACAAAAAGTTTCTTATTCTTCTGAGTTGACTTTGCTACCAGGCTGCACATCACAGCCATTTGGGAAACTTAATTCCGATTCCTGGGGCTCCCACTCCATCCCCGGCCAGGCAACTCTGATTCACAACCACGCCCTGCTGCGGTGGCTCACTGGCCTAGGTGCCTTCCAGATTCTGAGAGAGAAGCTTGGTGGGGGCCAGGGGCTGGGGGTGCTCTGGAGCCCTGTGACTGTGACTTAGTCACCTTCTCATACTGGGAGCTTATAAGGAAAATAGCTGCAGCGAGTAGTTTGATTCTTATTTAACGCCACGTCTGACAAACTCATTCATGTTCTAGAATCCCGGGATGACCAAACTGGAAAAAGCTTTAGCAATCAGTGTAACTCATCCTCTCATTGACAGATGCGAAAACAGGCCAGTTTGGTGACCAGTCTTGCACAAAGTGCCACTGCTGATTCGGAACAGATCTAGACCCTTTTCTCTCCATAGCAGCACAATTTCTTGAACTTGTGAGTAGTGTTGAGTGCAGGGGTCAGATGTCCTTACAGGCAGAGCTAGGGAGTCCTCCTGTGGAAGCAGCCAAGTACCCTGGTGGTTTATGGTGTCCCTCTCCCCCCCACACACCGCAGACCTTTCCCCATTTCACAGTAGCTATTGTGGGGACAGAACTCTGCTCTGCCACCTCTTGGACCTTCTCTCAGGCAGGGGGCAGTCTTGATGGAAGGGCTACTCAGGCTTCCCTGGAGGAGGGGGACATTGGTGGGGGGGCACCTCCCTGGGGGCTGATCCCACCCCAGGCTTCACTCCTGCTCCAGCATCTCAACACCCCCCCCGCCCCCCCCCATCCCCAGCCAGGTACAGGAAGGAGAGCTGGAGCCGTGTGCCATGAGTCAATTTCTTTATTAATTTTGACATTTGTTCAGCTGGTGTAGGGAGAATGGTCTATACATCAGAGTGGGGGAAGGGTCCTCTCCCGATAACAGCATTTGGGAGAGTCAAGAAAAGATTCGTTTTCATAACAATTAAAAAAATCAAGGTAATTTCAAAACTTCTAAAAAGCATCTAATGTGCAGACTGCAGCATTCTCTAGGCATCATGTGGAGACCCCAAACTCCTCCCCTAACAGCTCCTACGAGCGACTGGAGCGTGCAGCCATGCCACCGAGGGCCTGGGGCCGGCGGGCCAAGCAGCCATGCCAGACAGAGCGTAAGATGCCAAAGCACAGCCTGGTGCCGCGGGACCCACGCGGGGCTCTAAGTGGGGCTACTGGGTTCGGCTGCAGCGGCGACCCGGGAGAGGCAGGGACACAATCGAGGCGGGAGCGGCGAGCCCTGTCCTCCTTGGGCCCTCACCGCGTTCACCTCCAGCCGCGCCGCCCTGCGCGCCTGCCGGCCTCTCCTGCTGCGCGCCCGGGAGCCGGCCGCGGGGGTGTGGGGCGGCGGCGCCCACCCGGCGAGGGGCCGGGCCGGGAGGTGCGGTGGGGACAGGCCGGCGCCTCTCTTCGCTCGCGCGGCGCGGCAGCCGGGGCCGAAGGGGCCTGTTGGGGCGGCGGCGCCCACGTGCCAGCTTCCCCGCCGCGCTCTGCTCTCGCTTGTCCCCGGAGGCGGGGCCGGGAAGCTGGCTCTCCCGGAACGGAGCCTCCAGGGAGAGTTCAGGCCGCGGGGTTTTGGAGCTCCCCTCCCTTCGCTGCCCCTCTAAGAAAGCAAAAGCAAAACCCGTCCGGTACGAGCCAGAAAACCGCCGGCGGGGGCGCGAGATCCCGGGCGGGCTGGGGGTGCAGACGGTGGGGCCCGGGGGGCGCCCCAGGCGGTGGGGCTCAAGGTCGACCCCCGCAGGCCGGCCGGTGGCTCCGCGGTCCCTGGAGCCGTCCCCATGCGGCTCGGCGGGGACGTCTTGGGGGCTGGTCGCGGGCACCTGGGGTCTCAGACGTTGGGGGAGCTTCTGTGCTACTCGGAAGATTTAAACGTGTCCCAAGGACACCTCAGGAGAGCGTCTTGGGGGGGGGGGGAAGAGGGACGTCCACGAACAGAGGCTCTTCTGAGAGCGAGAAGAGCCTGCTAGAGTCACTCGCCTGGCCCTGGAGGGCGCCCGCCCGGAGCAGGGCGGGCCGGGATTGTGCTGATTCGGGCCTCCCTCTGCCGGAGGCTCTAGTGGAACTTTAAGGCTCTTCCCCGATGGCACCGAAGCGAGGGGCCGCCTCCAGCTGTCTGGTTCTTTCCGGCCTGACCCAGGCCTTCCTAGCCCCGGGCACGTTGGTGGTCAGCTGCTCTCGCCTCCTCCGCTGCCTTCCCCTGGGCGTGTGGTCAGGAGTAGCCCCCCTGGCTCTGCCCCTCCAGGTGGGGCGAGAGGGGCTTGGTCAGAGTGGGGGCACTGAGGCCGTCTGGCCTAGAGCCTCGCGCCGGCACCCACGAACCCCCATCCTCGCGGCTGCCTGGAGTTGGAGCACCAAGTACGCTCTGGGAGAGCTGGGGGTTGTCGCTGACTCCTAAGACCTGGGGAATACATTCACTAGCGCTACCCCCTTCCTTCCTCCTCCTCTGAAAGGACAGGCTGTAGCTCCTTCTCCTGCAGCCTGGAGAAGTCCTTGGGAGCTGAGCTGTTAGTGCTTTGTACATACTTGCTAAAGTGTTTCTATTGGTTTGCATAGTATTTATTATTTTTCATATACACAAGGCTGATTACTGTACAGTTTACACTTTGAACACAGACTATGATATAAGTGCTTTGAAGATATAGAAAACCTCTTCTCTATTGAACATGCTGGTGCAATCCTGGGACAGCCACCGGCCCTCCCCCAGATGGGGCGCTGGCTCCCTTTGAGCCCTACTGCTAAGCCTGGGGGGGTCCTCTCCTCAGATTCTTGAGTCCCTAACACAAGGAACCCCGAATACACTCTAAAGGTAATGATTTTCCATTGGAAGATGATTAATACTGAAACTGGCAGAGAGAGAGAGAGAGAGAGAGAGAGACAACATTAAAAAAAAAAGTCCAGTTTATCACGTAGGAGATTCTGTACGGCTTCAGACGTCACAGTAAAATCTGTGTGTACACTGAGTGGAGGGGTGAGTTGCCTGTGGGGGGGGTGGGGGGGTGAACGCCATAAAGAGTGTCCTAGGAGGAGCCGTCCCACTGGGGGGCAGAAGGGAGCAGTCACAGATGGAATGGAGGTGTGTGTGGATGGGAAGGCTGGTAAACGAGGACATGAGGTGGAACTGATTTCACGCCTAATTTTCTTTGTTTTTGTTTTTTCTTTACAGGAAGCCTACATGGATTTCTTACAGCTGAGGTTGGAAAAAAACTACCCTGTACGAGGTCAAAATTAAAATGATTTTTAAAAATACCTTCCCCTGCCACAAAAGAGCCCTTGTTCACTTTTGCATTCACTTGCTCTCTTGTGCATTTTCCCCCCTTTCTCTCTCTCTCTCTCTCCCCTACTTGCCACTTATGTCCTGATTCCCGACAGATTCGTCGCCAGAGGCAGGATTTAGGACTGTAGGTCATGCGTCTACAGCCGGTCGTTCATGCGAATAGGAGACTAAAGGAAGTCTCTTACAGAGATCATGCCGTTAGCCTAGAGCAACCTGGGCGCCGCCTCTGCAGCCCTTGGCTGCAGCTCTCCTCCAGGGGCGTGGCAGAGTGTGAGGAGTTCAGGGGTTGGGTGTCGAGGTGTGATCCTGAGGGACAGAAAGAGAGAAAGAGCCACTTAGAATTTAAAGGGGCAACTCACAGCAAAAACCCAAGATTATATATATATACACCCAGCCAGGGTCTGACTCAGGAAAAGCCGCCTCCCCTAGCAAGGTGACAAGCCGGAAGATGAGCTCTTGGACCCTGGTTTCCCGAAACATCATCCCCCCCTCCCCCTCCCCCAATGCCTCTCAGTTTCTCCTTGACTGGATGAGCTGGATAAACTCCCCTGTAAGGGTTAGGGAAGCGCTGTGCTCTGTGCCCTCAGAGAGGAGGGAGACACCTTCCATGCCTATGCTGTGTCCTGGAGGAGTCCCCACTAGCAGGTCCTTGTACTTGAGGAGAGGGACCCGTTTCATGAACCAGGGCTTGTGCCAACAAAGAGGCTATGCTAAGCAAGGCTGCCTTCCACTTCTGCAGTTCAGTTCAGCCATCAGGTGCCTGCCATGTGCCAGCCCCGGGCACCCAGAGATGCGGCAGACATGGTCTCTGGCTTCACGAGCTCATGGCCTCAGTGGATGACAGTTCCTCTCACGTACTGCTCCACAAGCTCGTACAAGGTGATTCTGGCTCTTCTCCCCAGGCCCCATGGAAGGACCATCTCTGTTGTGGCAAAGAGATGTTTGAAAAACAGTTGTAGTCTCTCTAGAATTTTCTTATAAGAGCTTTCTTATCTTATAAGAGCTTGAAAAGAGCAGCTTCACCTGCAAATTCTAGTCTGGGATCCACAGCAAGACACCAGTCCTGCCATCCCATGACATCTCATCCTTAAACCTGGTATGCAAACTCTATGTTTTCAAGACGGGTCACTCAGGATTCTGTCTGCAAGGGCTTTGGGACACGTGGGAAAAGGGCAGCAGGAGGACTCATGAAGAAAGGGGTGTTAACAATGCCCTGGATGGGGTGGGAAATGACACAGAAAGACAAGAACTTATTCTGTGGCAGGGCTGTCCCCAGACAGAGAGGCCACAGGAGAGGGGACTGGGGAGGAGCTGGAGGTGGGCCAGGGGACTCAACTCTGTGTGGCCCAGGGATGGACAGGGGTGCGCTGACTTCCTAGCCAGATGCTGCTATATGGCCAAAACACACACATACAAAAAAAAAAGCAAAAAAAAAACCCCAGAACTTTTTATGGTTGTCACTTGCCAGAGCTGTTACCCTGGAGGTGAGGCTCATGGAGAGGTGGGAACCTGGACTCCCCCTGAGCAGCCTGGCCTCCCTCTGAGCCAAGGTGGTCTCCTCCAAGTCTCCTGAAACCTCAGCACCCTCCTGCTGCTGCCTCTGCTCACGGTTCTCCCCCAACCAGGCTGCTACCCACTCTCTCCTCTGCTGAGGTCTACAAAATTCAGGACCCCTCTTCCATGAAGCTGGTAGTTCCAGCTTCCTCTTCTTTCTCTCCTCTCAATTCTGGAAGCGCTTCCTTCCTGTCACACTACGTTTTCTTTAGAGAGACAATAAAATGTAGCAGCCAGATTGCCCGAGTTCAAATCACAGGCTCTGCCCCTCAGTCACTGCATGACCCTGGACAACTTATTTATGTTCTCTGTGACTCAGTTTCCTCAGCTGTAATATGAGGGTAATAACAGTTCCTTCCTTGTTAGACTGTTGTGATGATTAAAAGAGGTAATATATAAAAAATAGTATAAGTGCTTAGAATAGTAAGCGTTATATGAATACAATTATTGGACTCTCTGGAAATGCTACTGTCTTTGTCCTGTCTTTCATTTTTTATATCCTTTATTATTTCCCTGATTGGAGTGTAACCACTGCAAGGGCGAGAGCCAGGCCTTACCCTTCTTTGTGTTTCCCACAATGTCCATCCTAGTGCTAAGCATGCCTTGGATGAGAGATTATTATAAAATCCTGAGCACATAAAAGACAAACTAATGTCTCCCATTCACTTTTATGGCCAGGCACTGAGCAGAGAAAAAAGTTCAAGCCTTAGAGATCATTCTAGCATGACCCCTCATTTCATCCCCAGGGAAACTGAGACTCAGAGAGGGACTGGGGCATGTCCAAGTTGGGGCGTCCAGGCAGTGGCCTGGCTGAACTAGAACACAGGTCTCCTGGCTTCCAGCCCAGTTCTCTGGCCTCAGTCCTGCAGCTCTTCTCCTAGTTCCACCCCCACCCCCACCCCCATTGCATACAGGTCTTACCCTTTAAAAAGCTTATAAAATAGTCTCTCTCTACACACACTCCTAGTGGCCTTGCAGGTAAGTTTCTTTCCCTCATTTTATCTCTCTGTGCTGTATCAACTATTCCCCTTCCCCTAAGACTTATGGCTCTTTCCTCTCTTCCCCCAATCCCAGATTCTAATACACTTGCAACAGCTGGCTGGGGAGTGAGGGTGGAAATACAAAATACAACACCAAATCACCAAATCAAAGCACCTTACCTCCCATCCCCTGCCCAATGAGATTAGTGATAAATTTTTTAATTTATTCAAATATTCTGTTATCAGAGCTAATGCTAGTCTTGCAACCATGGTATTTGAACAGAAAGTGTCTCTTAAAAAGAAAGAAAAAAGGCAGGAGACTTTTCTTCCCACAGCTTTCCAGAGCCCCCTGAAGGCAGACTGACAGCCAGGAACGAGTCCCTACGCGGGCTCCTGGTAGCCCAGAGTGCTGCTGGGCCGCCGTGCAGCTGGCCCTTCTCACCACCCTGCTCCCTACTGTCCCTTTAGCAGCACTGAGCTCCTAATACTTAGACTGGACTACTTGGTCACAGAGCAAAACCCCACCACTTGCCCCTGACTGTCCCAAATGCTCAGGCCTCAAATAAACAGCGGTTTTCCAGGTTTTAAAAACACCACCAAAAGGCACCCCGCCCACCACCACACCTTCGATGCAAAATCCTTCCCAACTGTGGAAGTGATTAGGGGGAATCAGAATCAAAGATTCCAGTCCATTCAGTCCTCACCCCAATTGGCTTGGGGGTGTTGCACCCTCTGGGGAAAATTCACATCTCTAGACAAATGATAAACATCATTCATTCCAGTTCACTTTTTAGATAGAAACACTGACCTGTGCTACATGACTTATAAGAAGTTTGGGAAGGAGAACCCAAATCACTCATAACAGCTCCATCCTCAATATGCATAAAAGCTGCTTCAGGAGCTTAATGCAGAGTCCTGGGGTCCAGAATTTTAATTTGGTAGCTCCAAATTGAACTCTTCATTTTAACAAGATATCAGATGATGCTGATTTAGGAGGTTTGTGATTGACACTTTGCCAAACAACAAACTAGCAGTTAATTCCCAAAGCCCTTTCTCAAACATAAACTCACTGGTCCCCGCTACCATTCTCCAAGGGAAATATCTTCAGCATTATCCCTATTTTTGTGAACAAGGAACCCCGACTTTAGAGAGGTCAATCAACTTGCCCCGGACACACAACCACCACGATCTGCCACTGATGAGCGCCAATATAGATGTTTTCTCCTATCCTTCCCAATTGCCCGCACTGTTGCCACCACTATTTTAAAACATTCAAAAGGGACCACCATTATCCGCTGGCAGGAGACCAAAGCTCAGGGCAGTTCCATGACCTAAGGTAACCCAACTTGGAAACAGGAGGCACCAGACCTTGAATCAAACCTCTGAAGCCCCAACTTTCCCTCTCTGAAACAAATACACACGAGGGAGTGAGCCGGGCTACCTGTGAAGGACCATGCCCACAGCTTCTTGTCTGTCTCCTCTGCAATTCTTGCTCTTGTTGGGAGGGGAGCACAGTCTAGGCCACCCCTGGACCTTTGGGACACAGGCGGAGCCCTTCCTCCTCCCTCCCTGCTCCCTTCCCACTGACCCCACCGCACCCCTCCCCTGCCTTTTATTGCCAAGGCCCCCAGAACCGTCCTGGGGCCCGGCTGCTCTGTGTTCCTGCCACCCTGGCTCCTGCATCACCTGCGGGGCTCCAGCCACTTGGCAGATGAACTGCAGCAAATGGAAAAACAGGATTCTGAGTCCTGCGCCACCCCCACCCTGCCTGGTTCTGGGCTTCTCTCTCCTGTTCAGGAATCTCAGTAGAACCGAAGCCAAACAGCAGCTGGAATTTAATGCCACTGCTGCTGTTACCGTAAGAAAAACAAGACAGAAGAGTGCAATTTTCCTTTTCCTCTCTGCTTTTTCAACTCGTTTGCACTTCTGGATTATTTCCAGGACCAGACTGCAGCCAGTCGCACCCTTCTAACCCAGCAGCCTGGCAAGGCCCCCACGGCAGTGCCAGGGTTAACGCTGTGACCTCCTTAAGCTGCTGAGGAGTCAGGTCTAATTTTATCCTATAACTGGATCCGACAGTCCTCTTTTCTGCCCAAGTGCTGAGATATGGCAGGAAGCACAGACTCAGCACTTCTGGGGGCTCAGGAGGCAGCAGGCCCTGCTTTTTGCCCAGTGCAGAAAGCTGGAGCCTGCGTGCTGCTGGCCCCCAAGCCAGGGCTGCAGGCTAAGTGGTGCCATGCCGGTGAGTGCTGCACGCGAGCCAGCACGCTTCCTTGCTTCCTGCTGACTCCCACCCCGATGCATCCTGTACTGAGCTGCCCCGAGTTGGGCACAATGCAGGGCCTCGGGGCAGCTCAGTACAGGATCCCTCAGGGAGGGTGGAGATCAGAGCCGCTGCTGAAGTCCCCAGCACCGCCTGTGCCCAAGGGAGAACTGCCCACCGCAGCTCTTCCCAGCCTTCACCCACTGCACAGCACAGCGTGCCTCTGCTCGGCCACACCAGCTCCCATGCACACACATGCACACGCACATGCACACACACACACACGCCATGCACAGTCCGACCCAGACCACCCCACAACAACCCCGACTTGCACAGAGAATGCCCCCTGGGCCCTTTCATTTAGCCCCTTCCTAGAAAGCAAGGGAGCAATGCGTTTGCAGAAACACCCAAGGGAAATCTAAACCTTGGGGTCATCGGGACCTCAGCTGGTTTTAGCTTCAAGAGACACCTGGAAGACTCTGTGACAGTTGCACTATTCTACCATAATTGGCGCTCTTCCTGGGGCCCTGTGAAATGTTACAGGCTAGACAGACCCTACAGCTCCCCCTCCCAGGGCTCTCTCCTCTCAACCTCTAGATCCCCATGGTTTGGTTTCCAAAATAATCTTATTACGTTGGATTTACGGAGTGCTCTTCACACATCAAATCTTTCTCTTGTTTATCAAATCTGTATTTTCACAAGCACTCCTGAGAAGTAGATCAAGTAGATATCATGGACTCTGCTTTCTTGATGAGGAAATTAAGACTCAGAGATACAATTAGTAGGTTGGGTAACTAGAAACTATGCCATGAGACCACCAGTGGTTTCTGTTCATCCTGCAGCATACTGGGCAGAAGAGGGGAGTGCTGTGGGTGAGAGGAGAGGGGATGTGGGGGAAATGAGGTCCCTTGGACAAGGCGGTGGAGGCGAGGGCGTGTGCAGCCATTCCCCAAACCAGCCCCTCTCCCAGAGCACCAGGCCAAGCAGAAAAGATGGAGAAAGATGTGTTACCTCCAAAGAGGCTATTTGAGGGAGAGAGGCTTAGAGATCACTGTTTGCCCCTTTTCAGGCTGGCCCGCTTCACTATCTGAGCCCCCTTCCTGCCCTCTATCAAGTTCGGCTGTAGGTTACTCCCTCTCAGCTCCACCTGGAGACAGCAGCAGAGAAAAAAAGTGAGGCAGATCACACAGAGAGACAGGCAAAGAAATAGAAAAAAGGATGAAAAGGGAAAGGGGATCAGATGGAAGCAGTTGAAATGTTGTCCACCAGAAGGGGAGGCTGGAGGGAGAGCAAAAGAGAGGTAAGGGGAGAGACATGGTGCAGACTGAAACCCAGTGGAGCTGGAGCACAGGTGAAGCGGCAGGTAAAGGGGGCTGGAGCCACTTCAGTACCTTGGCGTGTTTCATAAAGTAATCGATATCAGCTTCCAGCTCACTGGGGTCCTCCTGGGGCCCCCCAAGAATCACCTCTTCGGGCTCCTGGGTGTCATCGGCAGCAGACGAGTCTATCTGTCGAACAACTTTGCGGATGACCTGGAAAGGAGAGGCAATGGGGAAACGGCTGGTCAAACAGCTGCTCAAGAAGAACAAGTCCCTGGTAGGAGATCCCAGGGGGAGGCAGCCTTTGTCCTAAGGGACGCTCCCTTGAGTGGCTAAGAAAGGGACTGGTTTCTGCCCCCCTGTCCCACCACTTTATGAAAAAGCTCACACTGGACCACCTCAGAGGGGCTAGAATTTGTGGAAGGGTTTTAGCAGGTTTCATTTAATGATCAGAGTTTAAACATGTATAATTTCTGTCTCTAGCCCTAAGCACTTATTTCATCCTGCCTCGTGGTATGGATGGAATTCTGTCTTCCCCATATGACTGTAAACTTCCAAGGGCAGGGAGCATTTCTTTTTCATCAATTCGATACACTCCATTCATCCTTTATTCATTCATCTATTCAAACAGCCTTTTATCTACAGCTACCATGTGCTGGGAGTGGGAAACCTGAACAAGACAGGGTCTCTTCCTGCAAGAAGCCCACCATGCAGCAGGAACCAGAGACACAAACGGGGTCTTGCCATGGTAAAGTGGGAGCAGATATCACAGTGGAAGACACAAAAGCCCTTCCCTTTGCTCCTCCCTCTCCTGTTTGTTCAGACCTAGGACTTGACAGGCAAAATGCTGCCTGTTGAATTAATATCTGCTATGGAGTCAATGAACTTCCACATCCTTCTTATTTTAGGAGGCGCGCGGCAGTCAGGCCTGATGCTACTATCGTAGGCTTGGGCTGTTCCACAGGGTCCCCCAGGAACAGAGTAGCAGGGATGATGCAGCCTGAATCAGGCAGCGGCTATAACAAATGCTGTGTCTGGACTGCAGACACCCAAAGCTCCCGTGACGCAAGCCGTCCGTGCCGAGCAGGAAAGGTGGCCGGCACTGGTCAGGCTTACCCCTGGGTCAGGGTGACAGCAAGAAGCTGTCCCACCTCCCAGCCCCTGCTTTCAGCTTCCAGCCCACACGCCTCTCCTCAGCTCAGGGAGACCCTCTGCACCCACCTTCTTGGTGACAATGTTGCCCTGTTCATCTGTGAATTGTTCCTCTGTCACCTGCTCCCCTGGAATATTCTGAAGCTCATTCCCCTGGAATGAGAGAAAGGGAGAGAATGTGAGATGGGTAAGGGACAGTTTGGGAAGAAGAGAGGAGGGCAGGGAGATAAAGTGGCAGCAGCAATAGCCAAAAGTCAATAAATCTCCAACATCACAAGAAACCCCAACTCAGCAAGTAGCAGCAGAGGTGCCCCATGGGGCTGTGCAGCCTGAAGACAGGACAGGCCCAGAGCCTGCGAGCGCTTTGTGCTCTCCATCCTCACACAGCCCTGGGAGGAGGCGAACTAGGGATCATTATGCAACTTTGCAGAGGAGGCCCTGAGACAGGAAGCGAGGCACCTAAGTCATATCTCTGTAGCACTAAAGTTTAGAAGGCCCTTCCGCATCTGCCGTTGCCCTGAGTACGACTTGTGCACGTCACAGGCTGCCGGGGGTCTGCACAGAATCCCTTCCTCTGGGGACCTTCTGCTCCTGCCCTTTCAGTATGTTCCCTTACCAGGAGCCCAGTGCTGTCCCCCACTTCTCCCCACCCTCGGCACAGCGGTGCCCCCTGCCTCCACTGCCGCCTGCCTGCCCTTTACCTTCAAAAAGACCCGACGCCGGACCACCCTGGTGGAGATGGTCTCCTCGTCGTCACTCAGGCCCTCGCTCTCCCCCAGCTCCTTGTCCAGCTCCTGGTGGACGTGCTTCAGCACAAAGCACAGGGAGCCCTTGACAATGTGGATCACGTTCTGACAGCTGACCAGGAAGAAGCCCAGGAGCAATAGCGTGACCAGGAGCTGAGTGACGAATGTCCACATCCTTGAGTCCCGCTCACCAGCCTGGCCCCCCGGTGACCAGCAGAGCCAGGGGCCCGGCCTCTGCAGGTGTCCGCCGGCTCATGCTGCTCCCGCACGCCTCAGCGCCCAGCCGTCCCAGCCCTTCTCGTGCCCTTGCTCTCTCTGCCTCTGCTTTTCCCTCTCGGCCTCTCACGCCTCCCCCCTGGGGTGCCACAGCCCTAGAGCAGCCCCGCCTGAGTGCCCCAAGCTGCCCAGCAGCCCCAGGCTCTGCCCTCCTGCTGGGTGACGTCAGGCTTCTAGAATTTCCGTCCCCAAACCAGCTGCTGGAGCTGTCCAAGTGGGCTAGAAGGAAGCCGGCAGGTGCGGTCGTCCTCGGTGCTGACGGCACATGGTCAAAGTCACTGTGCCGGTGATGGCCGCTGCTTCCCCGCCCCACCCAGAGCAGCTTGAGCAGGGCCTCGCCCTCTAGCCTTTCCTGCCTGCTCCTGGGGACCTGCCCTTAGAGGGAAGCAGGGGACGCTGCTGCCAGGGAGTGAGAGGGGACGCTCCCACCAGGGAAGTTTTCCCCATTCGGGGACACAAGAAAAAAGAAAAGTTCAGAGAATGTGGCTACTTGGGTGTTTCTTTGGGGGCTGCTATTACAGTGATGGGAATGATGGACACTCCAATTTCCAGGCATTGGACCAGCTGAGGCCCCGGAGGGTTAAGGGTTTATTGCAAAAATAGCCTCCAGAGTGAGTGATTTACTCAGGCCCGGTCAAAGGAGCTGGGCAGGGGCCCAGCACAGGTGGAGGCAGCCGAGTGGTGAGCCCCGAGGCCAAGCTTCCCATCGGTCCCTTCCCTTCCCTTCCCTGGCACAGCAACCCTGAAGTTATGCACGTAACCGGCATGTCTATTTAAGGCCTGTCCTTAAAGGCTCTTCCCATGCGAGGCTGTCAATGCCTACGAGCAGGAACCACGCGTATTAAACTCACTCTTACAGAGCTGATTCACAAACCCAGCAGCGGCAGCTGTGCCTGGAAGGAATTTCACTTTCTGGATCAGGCTGTCCCCACTCTGAGTAGCAGCCGGGGAGGGCAGAAAGAACAAAGATCTGGGACAACAACAAACTGACCCTGAGTGGCACTCACTGTGAGGTCTTGTGAAAGCCCAATAGCTTCTCTGTGCCTCAGCTTCCCCATCGGTGAAGCGGGCCCTACAGTTCTCTCCCTATCCACTGCTCCAGGTTGCTGTGAGGATCACATGGTGGGAATAGTTGTCAACACCCCCTCCAGTGCACACCACTCCTCAGGCAGAGTTCTGTGTGATCTAACTCGGTTAAACGTTATAACGGTCCTGCCCTGCAGGTTCTATAATAGTTCCCACTTCACACCAAGGAAACGGAGGCTTGCCTAAGTGAGAGAGTACGGAATTGAAAGAATCAGATTTCAAACTCCTGTCTTTACACAATACTGCCTCACATCCACAAGAAAGCCCCCGGAAAAATACAAGCCCAGAAGCATATATAAAGAGCTGGTTGTTGGCGAGCATTTAGTTTTGACCCAGCCCAAACTAGGAGCACAGTTTCAGATATTTCCCCACCAACCCTCGTGGATAGCAGCTGGGTTACAGCCATCCCCGGCTCGCCTCTCAGGCCCCAGGTTACAGGGCCTTTCTTCTCAGTGATTTGGTGGAAACAGTAAACAGGTGCTTTGCAAACCATCACCCTAAACAGCCCCGCTATCATGCATTGGGATGCCCCGTCCAGTAGAGAGGGTCACGTCATCCAGTCCGGAGCCTGGCCAGAGCAGGTCCCCCATTTCTCAGCAGGGCGCAGTGCCTCTGCACATGCACTCTTGTGGCAAGATGGGAATCTCCTGGCCCTGACCTTGGTTCACTTGTGTGACCTTGGGGAAAGCCTTTGGCCTCAGTTTCTTCATTTATAAATGAGGGACATGAGCTGTGTGATTTAGAAGGTTTCTCTCCATGATCCCCTTGGGCTGTCCGGCTTTCTGCCACTTCTGCCCTCACTAAGGGGCCATAGAAATGAGCTTTCCCAGCTTCTTCCCCACTCCCTCCCCAGAATTCAGGACAACAGACTCAGTTAAGATCACCTGTGCTTCTCTCTTCGGGAAGCACTGGGCTGCCGGATAAGGGGTGAGGCATCAAGGAATAGCCTGGGATGGAAAGGAACGCAAGAGGCTGTGCTGGGTTAAAAACAGACACAGCCATCTCTCTCGTCCCAGTGCACACACTTGGCAGGGAAGCATTCTAAATAAAACTCTGGCCCTTTACAGCCTGACTTTTCCAGAGCCAAAGGTGCTCAGCTAGGGCTAAGGATCAGGTAGGAAAGAGGAGAGAAATGAAGAAAGAAAAGGAGGGGAGAGAGGGGAGAGGAGAGCACTTAGAAGCACTGGACTCGATCACAGAGCAGCATGGATGGACCTGAACACGTGCTGAGTGAAAAGGGTATATGTGACATACAGCGTATCATTTATATATATATATATAACAAATATGCACAAAACAGCAATGCAAATTTTATAAAGAACATGTAAATCAGAAATATGCACATTAATATGACCTCTGGGATTTGCTCCAAAATAATATGCAGAAAAGAGGGGTGTATAGATACAAAAAGAGTGGTTACAAATTCACCCTGGGTGGCGTACACCGAGGGCTAATACACTCTTCCGCCTGTTTTTGTATTTATTTGCAATTTCCCATTATAAAAAAATTTTAAAAACCAACCCACATTTAACACATTAAAATAAATACCTATGGGGATTTGGAGGGGGCAAGAAATGGGAACAGGGAAGGAGAATAAAAAAGAATCAATAAAATAAGGCAAAATGAAAGAGGGGAGGGCAACTGAGAGTCTCAGGAAACAGGAGGCGAGAAGGAGCCTGTGGTAAGAAAGGACCTCTGCATCTGACTACCCCCTGTTCCACCTGTGGCCCGCCCCCCCCCAAGAGGTCACCCACAGATTCATGGGATCCGGGAGCCAGGCGAACCCTGGCCATTATTCAATCAAACCCTTGTTTTACCAATGAGGAAACGTGCCAAGAAGAGAGCAGCTTGTCTAGGTTTCCCTGGCCAGGTGGGCACTGAGTTAACCTTACACCCAGTTCTCTCAGTCCTAAAGCCTTTCCTAAAACACAATGGACAAAGAACCCAAAAACCATGGGCTTTGGACTTGGAGTCAGCCAAACCTAATCCAAAGGCTGCTGGGGCAAGTGGCTGCACGGTTCTGACTCCAAGTTCATCAGCTGCAGAATGGGAGAAACTGCCCAGGGCCTGGGCTGCCATGAGGATGGCTGGGGATGGGCTGTGTGGCATGAGCAGGGACCCGTGGGTGCTGGCCCCTTCATCCCTGAAAGAGTTCAAGGAGGCAGAACGGTGGACCACGACCGGGGACCTTTACTGCTAGAGAAAGAGAGGTCACCACCGCAATTTTTAAAGAAAGAAAGAGGAAGAAAAGAAGCATGGCTCAGAGCTTGACTGGGGTGTCCAGCCCGGGGCCACAGGCCCCTCCTGTTGCGAGGGCAGGCCACTTCCTGTGGGCTCTCACCTTCACCACCTGGGAGAAGGCGCTCTCGGCCTCCCGCACCCATTCTCTGTGGCCTTGTGGTCTCTGTTCCCAGTCAGCCAGGGGTCTCTCGGCCTCGGGCTGCTCAATCCTCACGTGATCGGCTGCGGACACCACGACCTCTTCATGCTCCTGAGACCCGTGGTGCTCCAGCCTTTCGACCACGGTGACTGTCCTCTGGAACATCTGTGGACCTTGCGTGACCTCCTCTTGCCAAGAACCTTGGGCGGTATCTTGTAGGTATGAGACAATGGAGCCTTCACCATCCCAGTCCTGCAGTCTGGGGTCCCAAAGAGGGGACAGAGGTGGCCAGGGAGAGAGAAAGGACACCTGGTCACTCTCCAGTCTCTGCTCTCTCAGCTCTGCTCCCCACTCCAGAGCCTGACTCACCCAGCACCAGCTGTGGACTGCCCACCCAGGGGTCAGGAGCGTGCAAGCAAACCACACAGCTGAGTGCCCTGGCCCCGAGAGCCCCAACTGCTCCATTCATGAATCCAGGTGGAGAGGGCCACAGCTGCCAGTGCCCCTGTCCCCTGTCCTTGGGGCATTCAGCTCCCCTCTGATCGTCCAGGCTTTCTGCTCACACTGATGGCCAGTCGGCAGTGACTCCACCCTTCATCTCCCTACCTCAGACTGTGCCACCCTCTCCCCTCTTGCCTTCCAGGTCATCCCCACCCATGCCCCCAAGCCCCTATCTCTGGCCTCACCATCACTGTCTCCAACACTCTTTTTGAAATTGTTGTCGATTCCAGTGCCCAACCCTTTGGCTTTCAGTTCCTCGGCCTCTTCTCCTTCAACAACCATGTCCTCCACCTACCACTGCTGCTCACTCCCATGACCAGAGTCTTAACATTATGGCCTTTTACCAATCACTGCAACTCCTCCATAATCTCAGTTTCCATCGGTCACTCCCTAAACACCACCCCCCGTATTTTCAGGTCACAGTCTCTGGAACCCTGACTCCAACAGCATTTTGACCCCACCAGGACCTTCTGTCAGTGCCCTCAGGCCTCCCCTCCTTACCCAGACTCAAGTCCAGGATTGGTCATTATAATCACCCTTTTGTCGCCACCTTCAATTAAGTGTTAACTTGGCCTAAAATCAAGCCTGGTTGAACCAAACTCTCCACACACCTGTGCCTGCATGGAGGCCTCTGCCAGAGGCTGAAGAAACACAAGCCATCCTGACTGGCCTCCTTGAAATCTTGAAATCTTGAAATCTACCAGCACTGACTTTGAGTCTACCCTTCGGTGCTGCCCAGCCATCAGACCGTACGATTCCCCCAGACATGACTTGTGTACTTACTCCTCTCCTCTTGAACCTGCAAACTCTCTTTCTCTCCCCAATCTTCCCTTTCAGCCGAGAACCCTGCTCTCTAGTTCACCAAGAAATGCACTCCCACGCTCACATCCAGCACAGGACTGCAGTCCCAGGGGAGGGCGACATTTGGAGGAGTGAGAACGCAAGGCTCCCTCTTTCTCCCCCGCCACTGGCATCTCTTCATTGACAGGAGCATACTAGCAGCTGTTATTTTTGCACTAAAAAAACAAAACCCTCTTGAACTTGCTTTCCCTTTTGACCACCACCACTTTTCTCTGCTCCCCTTCCCAGAAAAGCTTCCCCCAAAAGTGGCCCATACTTGCTCCTTACGCTCTCCAAGTTTTCTTCCCCTATCCTCTCTTGAACTTTCCCAGGTCAGAGGTCAGGTGTTTGTCCCATTATTCCCCTGTCATAGCTCCTATCAAGGTCACCAGGGACCTCCTCAGTCCCTAATCAGAGAGTTGACACCCAGCTATCAGCTTCATCCTCGTCCCATACAGCTGATTCCTCTCTCCTCCCTGAAAGATGTTTTTCTGTGACTTCCAGGACACACATTTGCCTGGTTTTCCTCCCCCTCTCTGGTCACTCCTTCTCAGTGTCCTTGGTTGGTTCCTCCTGCTCCCCTGACTTCTGAGCATTAGAGCACCCCAGGGTTCAGGTCTCAAACCTCATATCATCCTACATCCATTTCCTAAGTGAGTTCACTCCATCGATGGCTTTAAACCCCATCTATCTGCTCACCATGACAACATGTGTTTCCAGTCTGGATCTCTTTCCTGAACTGCAGATGTGTATATCCATCTGTCTCCTGCTCATCTCTACCTTGGATTTCTAATAAGCATCTCAAGTACAGCATAATCAAATTCACATTTGTGATGCCCCAAAACCTATTCCAGCATCTTCCCTACTGCACTCAAGGGTGTCTCCATCCTTTTAGCTATTCAGGTTAAGGATGCCAGTGTCATCCTGGACAATCTCACATTTCACATCTCATTCATCAGCAAATCCTTTTGACTCAACTTTTAAAATATATCCTGACTCCAACCACTTCTCACCACCACCACTGCTACCATCTTGGTCCAAATCACCATCAGCTCTTTGACTCCTAACTCACCTCCCTGCTTCCCCTTCTAGTCATGTCAGGCCATTCTCAGGACACTGGCCAGAGTGTTTCTCTTACAACAGATAATGTCACTACTGTTATCAAAACACTTCAATGGCTCCCCATCCTACTCAGGAAATGCCAAAGTCCTTTTTGGGACAGTACGGCCCCATGTCTGGCCCCTTAACGTCCCTGACCTCCTCTACTTCGTGGCCTCCTTGCTGTTCCTGAACAAGCCAGGCATGCACTAGCTGTCCCTACTGCTGGAATGCTCTTCCCTCAGACATTCACATGGCTCACTCCTTAATTCCTTTAAGTCTTTACTCAAGTATCACTCTCCCTGTGAGGCCTTCTATAGCCACCCTATCTATCATTTAAAGCATCTCCTCTTATCTGTTTTGTTCAATGCCATATCCTCAGACCTAGAAAAAGTGCCTGGCACATAGTAGGTACTTGATAACTATTGTTGAGTGAGAGAATGAAATTCATCTGTCCCCACTGGAAGGCTAACCAAGGTCACAGTGCCAGAAAGTGACAGAGTTAGGCCTAGAACCCAGGCCCCCGGTTCCTCATGGTGCAGTGGCCAGCACAAAGTAAGTGCTTAATATTTATTAGCATTAAGTAAGTGCTTAATATTTATTAGCTAGCTGAATGAATGGGTGAATGGCCATCGCAGGTTGGTGGAAGGTGGCCTCTTTCACAGGAATGTCAGTTTTTCACTTTGAACCCTTATAGGCTCAGTCTGTTCATTTCTCTCCATGAATCAAAGGATTAGTTAGGATGCTAAATGAATTCTTTGCTATTTTTTCTCATCTACTTTATTTTCTCTCTATGGTGTTTGGGCCCACACTGCATGGGCCCTGGGGAATAGTGCAGTTGGCCTGCCAACCCCGTCAGGAACAGGAAATGAGAACAGCTTTCCCACAACCCAGCCAGACCCGAGCTCCTTGGGTGGCCATAGCTTTCCCCATGCAGATGAGCTGTCTCCTTGCCTCAGGGAAAACTTAGGAAGTGAAGCAATATGAGGGGAAAGGGCCCCTGCCACTCACTTCACGCCACAGCCCAGGGAGGCCAAAGTGACGCCCATCACATATGTGTGTCTTCTCTCTCCAGACTGCCAGGGCCACTCACCTCTGCACGCCCCGCACTCCACACAGGGCTGTGCGTGGGTGGGTGTCCACTGCGTGGACAGTGAGAGGACAAGCAATGTGGTTTGGACCCTTGGTCTCAGGACCCTCAGGGCCTGCAGAGGTGCAGAAGGCCCTTCTGCCAACGCTGCTTCCTTGTTACTCACATGGTGCTTGGCAAGGAGAGCTGCCCAGGAGAAGAGCCATTTCTCAGCACTTGAAAGCCCTGCCCTGCTCCAGGGAAGCCCACCAGCCTCTCTCTATGAGTAAAAAGGGCACCATCATCAGCTCTCTCACACACATGTGGCTGCCTGCAAATAATTTCTTTCAGTCCTGGTGCTTCTAAGTTTTAAAATGTGATCTTAAACAATGGGCACACAGTAACAATAGGTGTCTAGGGCATTTGGTTCCAGCAGCACCTTAGAAACACAGTTTTGCCCAGTTTTACTATCTCAGTCCTAAATACTCTCTCCCCTGGTGCCGGCACTGCCCATGCCAGCCACTCCCAGCTGGGGGTGGGGGATGTGGTGGGGATGGGGGCTCTCTTGGGAAGGGACTGGCCCTGCGGGTCTCAGCTCCACTCTTACATTCCAGAGGCCTGAGTGAGGGCTGGGTGGCTTCAGAGGCAAGCCAGTGCTCCACTGAATTTATTTGCTCGAGGGCACTTAGAACAGTTAGCGTCAGGGTTGGCAGCAGCACCTGAGAATTCTCTCTGTACTCACTGCCCTGAAGCTGGGGAAGACCAAAGCGACACCCGCCGCGGCCCCCAAGCCCTTACCTGTCCTGGCTCGTCTCCATCACCCGACTCACGGCGGGGGACTCTGTGATTCGGGCTTGCACCCTCTGCTGGCCTGAAACAAGAGACACTTCATTCTCTGAGTCCTGCCCTGCACCTGTCGAGTCATCCTGCCTCTTATAACCTGGCAGCTTCTCTTCTGACCTCTGACCTTCCTCCTGGTCAAGCAAATCGATAAGGCCATTTGTGGCATCTGAATCCACTGTGTCGTCCTCCACCAGGTCCAGGGAGCCCAGCTGGGGGCCCTGTGGTTCCTCTGAGAGCGCCCCCTCCAACTTCCACTCGTGGCCTGTGGCGTCAGAGTCCTCGGCCTTGCTGCACTCCAGAGAGGAGTCCTCAGCAGTGACCAGGGAGGGTGTGTGGCCCGTGGACCACACCTGCATGTCAGACATCTCCAGCATGGCGTCATGCTCCGTGGGCACCAAGGGGATGGCGTCTATGACAGCCACCTCGTTCCAGTACTGGTCTGCACGCAGCGGAGAGGGAAGCGTGTAGTGCAGGGAGGCGGGGGACAGCAGCTCGTCCTGCAGCGAGGAGTAACCTGGATGGGCAGACAGAGGGCAACATGCTCCAGAAGCGATCTTTGTCACACCCACTCACGTGCAGGTTCACACGCGCACGCACACGGGCACAGCCAGAGACGCATGCACATTCGGGGTTGGGGTGGGGGGCTTTCCAAGCTCAAATTCCAAACCTCAGGACTTGTGGCTGCTGCCTGGGGTGCCCAGGCAAGAGAAACAAGGCTCTGAGTTGGGGTGGGGGCAGCCAGGGGGTGGGGGAGGGGAGGGGTCCTGCGCGGGATGTCAAAGAGAAGAGATCGGAATTCTTTCTCATTCAGTTCAGAGCACTAGATAAAGAGGCATTTATCTGTCAAAGGACATTTGCTCCAATCTGTCTGATCAAATGAAAGTCCCCACTTCTTGATGACTGTGCAGAAAGAGATGATGCCCTCTCTCTGCCCAGAACCTCACTTTAGCATAGTCCTAGAGTTTCTGTTAGGACCCACCGCAAACCAGGGTTGGTAACCCAGCTGCCTCTGA
>PVIY010029856.1:0-31585 GCA_004026745.1 Myrmecophaga tridactyla | reverse complement strand
TCTAGCACCCGTGTCTTGGGTCCAGCAACGTCCCAGAAGCCGCACGTATAATTGGCTTGTTGAGTAACTCATTCGCTTTCATTCTTGACATTCTTCTCAAAGATTTCAAATCCCCTAGAAGCCAAAATGGGACACAGTATACAGACTCGCATTTTACTTCTGAACGAAGTAGAAAAGCTGGCAGACACTCTTCAGACCTGAACAAGGGTTTGAACTGCAGTTCCGGTTAGGCAGCTTTGCAGGGGGAAGCAGTTACTGTGTATGCAAATTATCCGTTTCCTGGAGAAACATTTAAAGGAGCGAAATTCCGTTCACCGGAAAGGGAAAATACAACAGAAAGAGCAGATGATTCTGATAAATACTGTAAAGTTCATCTTCAACCAGCTGGTCTGCTTCAGTATTACTTTCTCCAAGGAAATGAGAAAAGCAGTGGTTACGGAGCTGTGGAGCCTCTGTTAGTGTTGATACAATCATTCCGTTACCACTGGGGCTGTTGTCTCCAGACCTTTTTAGCTTAAGGGTTTGAGCCCCTTTGATGAAAGGGAAAGCAGATCTAGGGCGGCAAAAGGATCCGGTTACAACATGATTCATTTTACCCCACTGCAGCCTCTTGGACTAGCAGGCTAGTCCTTGGCTAATCACCTAGAATTAAATTCTGACTTTGTAAGGCCTGGTAAAAAGTATATCTAGAATGATGTTGGACAGCTTGTGGGGATATTGAAAAAGGAATGGAATATTCTTTGTATTATTGATGCTGTGGTCATACTGGAAAGAGCTGCATTAGTGAGCTGCTGTTAATTCTGATGAGAGTATTGTATTCTGATTATTTCGTTCCTTGCTGTTTTACAAAATAGAAATTTTGGAAAAAAAGAGATGTTTTGGTGTCCTTCAGTTAAAAAAATCATTTTATATAGGATCACTTTGTGCCTTCAAAGAAAATATTGATTGAGAATAAATAAGCAATGCGTAAGTATTTTGCGTGTGAAGCTTTTAAAAACAGTGACCATAAAAGGAACAAAATAGTTGTATATTTCAACATATATGCAATATTAATACTTTCTAGACTGACCGATGAATTCTATTGTAGCAGAAACTCTGATACTGTAGCAAATGTTTCATATCAGGGAAAAAATAATTGCTATTATTTAAGGAGGCAATTATTGTTAAACTCTCAGAAGTTAAATCTCAAAATTATATCTTTTACATGTTAAAACAGCTATTAAAGGGAGGTGTTTGGGTTTCTAGAAAAAAATAACGTAGTTGAAAACCCCCGTCCATTTGTGATATCACTTGTCCACCTTCCCTGATGACTTAGTCACAGAAACCTGACCCGGTGGCTCGCCATCACGTTCTCCTGCTTTATTTTTTTTCATGGCACATTGCAATGTCTAAAGTTCTTCTTTATATTTTGTTTCCTTGTGGGCTGTGTGTCTCCCTAATAGAATGTAAACACGCTGAGAGCAGGGAATTGTTCTGTCCTGTTCACTCCAGAATCCCCCGTACTCCTAAGGCGCTCAGCAAATAAATGTCAACTAACAAAAATCCTGACCTATATAAGACCTAGAAAAAAAGGGGGAGCAGGTAAAATTACAGAATTTAAAGCTGACAGGAGGCCTAGGGTGAGTTATATTTGTAAGGATTTTCAGAGATAACACAGTGTCTAGTGTGTATATAATAAGCTCTCAATAAATGGTGGTTATTATGTTTTTATTATTGTTATTATTAGCCAGAAAAATCACCTGGCCTCTAGGATTTGACAGTGTTCTTTCCCAGCCCAGCAAAAGGATTCGGTTCCTCTTTTTTCACTGTAATCCCAGATATAAAACTCTACTTCCAGCTGGTGCCCCCACCCACCCCCAGTCATAGTCCCGTCCTCTCTGAGCATCAGCATTGCAGGGTTAAGGCTGTGATCCACAGTCTTCTTTGAGAATACTGGGTGAAAACCCGCTGCAGGCTTGGCCTCAGCTTTCTTTGTTCACATTGTTTGCTTTGGAGACCTCAACGCTGCACTGAGAAATCAATAAGCAGGGATGCTGCTGACCCTTTATGTGTCTCCTCCAGATTCTCCTCTGGGAGGCTCGCCCCACTGCAACGCACTGATGAGTAGTAGAGTGCCCAGCTCTGTCTGCAGATTAAGGCCCTTGTAAGTAATCAAGAAACACCAAGTGGAGCTTGCTGCGGATTTTCCTTCCTTCCTGTCATTAGATGAAACGAAAAGTACACATTACAGGTTTGCGTAATGAACAAGCCTCAAGTTAGCTTTGCCGTGATAGGGTTATCAGTCATTGCACAAATTAATTATTTAGGAAAGCACTTTTTACCATGGGTTTTCATTTAAGTTTTGCCCCTTGATATATGTATATAAAAATGACGAATCCATTGGACACTGCTATTGTACTTGTGCATCTATCACTATCAGACTTTTTTCATAATTGGTTTATTAATTATAACATCTTAATGATCTGTTTAAAATAAATAAACCATTTACACCATTTCAAAGGTATTTTGTGAGGCTCAGCTGATATTAAAATAGCACTAGCCTTATGTGCTTTTTCAGCAAGTGACCTAATTAGTTAATAAAGTGATTGAATATTAAAAAGGATGTTGCAAGTGATTAAAATTTAAGAGCCTTCAGAATGTTATTAAAGCTATAAATCATACATCACTGTTTTAATTTGCATAGCTACAGAATTACTAATGGTCCCATGTGCACAGGGGGCTTGGCAATTAGTCCTTTAACAAAATGTTGACATCGTTGAGGTACCAAATTCGTTCAACCTTTTTTGATAGCTATGAAGAAACCTGGTAATGCCAAATTAAATATCTAACTGCTGAAGTTTTTACTTGTTCCTTTGGCACATGTATGCATTTATCTATTCAATGAATGTTTAGGAATCCTACTGTGTCTAAGTACTGACTAGGTATTGGGTGTGACAGTGAGCAAAAAGTGGACAAAGCAAAACGGTCCCTTTATTAATGGAGTCCACATTCTGGAAAAAGACAGAGACACTAAGTAACATAGTCCCCCAAACTCATGTGCAGTCATGAGAAGGTGAGAAGGGGCTACAAAGCATAGAATGCTCTGAGAGGATTTGGTTGGGGAGATCTGACCTAGTCTTGTAGAATTGGGGTAGAATACTTAATTCCAGGTGAAGGAACTGGGACTTCACTCAGTAGGCTGTGGAGGACACTTGTTCAAACAGAAAATGTTTAATGAATCTGGCGTGGGATGTAGGAAGAACTGACAGAAATTGTTGGTTGTTTATGCAACAGCCATCGCTCCTTCCCTGGCTACCAGAACCCCAGTTCTGCTTGGATTTAGGACTAGTACTACCCTCAGGGAAGGTAGGCCCAGGCCCAGGAATAAATGATGAAAAGTCTAAACCAATTATTGTAATCCATTCCTCTTTGTCTGTGATTGGTTTAAAGTGGATGGGTTCTGAGGAACTGAAAGAGGCTTTATGGAAGAATTTTCCTCCCTGATACAAAGAGAAGAGATACAAAAGGCGAATACTCTTTTCCTTCATGCCTTTGGATGTCATCATGAAGGGAAATGATATTTGGAGATACAGCAGCCATACGGACCATGAGGGTAAGTAAAAAAAAAAGAAGAGTCATGAGTTTCCTAAATAATGTTGAGTCCCTGATATTGTTGAGTCTCTGATCCAACTCTGGGACTTCCTAGCTTTGGATGTCTTGATATATAAAATAATAAGTTTTAGTTGGGAATTCTGTTACCTGCAGCCTAAAGTATCTTGACTGAACCAGACAGGTCAAGATATTTGAAGCTGAAAGCCAAATTAAGAAGCTGATTTAATTGTCCAGGTGAGTAGTGATGAGATCCTAAATGATGGTGGCACAGGAGGAATGCAAAGGGCAAGAACAGGGCTGAGGCATCATGGACATAGAATTAAGAGAATGTGTCAACTGATGAACTAGGCAAGTGTTTCCTGTAAACCAGGCATTGTTCTGAGCACATCACATGCAATATTTCATGTAATCATTTCAGCAGCTCTATGAAGTATTTTTGTTCCCATGGCTGAATTCTGTTTCGGCTGTTACTTGATTTCTCAAGTCAAACCTCAATAGTTTCTCCTACTGCCAATGGGAAAAAGGAGACAATTTGCTTCATAATCTTCAGATTCCCTACTAGATTACTGCTTCCCACATTTTTTCCCATCATAGCACCTATAGAATATGATAATATTTTAAGGTACATACCTGGGTAAGCAGAAGGGGATTGGAGTGCTTATGGGGGTTTGGCAAAAGCCTTCATTATTTTTTCCATATATTATACAACTATAGGAAAATAAAATTCAAAGTTAAGGGACAATCCTAAATTTGTATACAATTTTCAAAAAATAATCTTTTCAATTTTTAATGAGATTGCCTTTGCTTTTATGAATATAGCTTTTTTATATCAGATTTGATGCTTGAAATAGCAATTCCTAATCAAGACTTTAAATCTAATCAAGACTTTTTAAATGGCGAGATATAAGATGTTTAGGTTCACAAAAAAATCATGGAGAAAGTACGGAGTTCTTGTATATTCTTACCCCCACCACACACAGAGTTATCCTTTTAATAACACTTTGCATTAGTGTGGTACTTTTGTTACAATTGATGAAACAATAATACTGTAATTATACTATTAACTGTAGTGTATAGTTTACATTAGGGTTCACTGTTTATGTTGTACAGTCCTATGGTGCTTTAAAATTGTATTCCAGTAACACATATACAACCTAAAATTTCCCCCTTTTTAACCATATTCTAATATATAATTCAGTGGAGTTACATTCACAGCATTGTGCTCCCACCACCACCATCCATTACCAAAATTTTCCCATCACCTCAAACAGAAACTCTATCCTAATTATGACTTGATAATCATCATTAACAAAAAATTTGTTCACAGAAGTGATATAAAAAATTAAAACATATTTAAAACCATTCCAAACTGTACACATTAACATCATATATAAAGGATCTAAAAGCTCTTCCTTTTCTTTCATTGACAATTGCAATGTTGAAATTCCTTGAGAGTTTGTGAATGGATTTCAAGTTTAATGGCACATTCTCCAACAAAACTTTTCGAAATAATTATAATACTGTAATTTGTAGACCATTAATGCATTGTGAGAGTGGTACTAGGCACAGCCTGTTTGGATACCAACAAAAGGGCACATCAGCCATAAACAGAGGGAAGAAGCCAATATATGTGAAGGCACATTCAGTCTGCTGCCTGCTGGGGCCTCCTCTAGCACTGCCAACTGGCTCCTTTGGCCTGGTGCTATGATTCTCACATGCCTAGTCTTCGGGGCACATGACCAGTGCAGTTGCAGAGGGCGCCACACTTAGGAGGGCTCCATGCCTGGTTTAATGCTCTTCTGCTGCCATCTTGAAATTTTTAATAATGTTTGGACTAAAGGTCCCTGTGCCGGTTTGAAACTGTTGTGTACCCCAGAAAAGCCATGTTATTTAATTTTCATTCATTATTGCTGGGTGGGATCTTTTTTATTGTTTCCATGGATATGTGACCCACCTAATTATGGGTTGTAACTTTTGATTAGATGGTTTCCCTGGAGATGTGTCTTCACCCATTCAAAGTGAGATTGCTTACTAGAGTCCATTGAGAGGGAATCATTTTGGAAAAAGCTAGAGTGTTGACAGAGCCCACACAGCCAAAGACTTTTGGAGATGCAGAAGGAAAACACACCCAGGGAATCCTTATGAAAGGAGCACTGGAGAGAAAGCTAGCAGACATTGCCATGTTTCTTGCCAGCTGACAGAGGTGTTCTGGATGGCATCAGAATTTCTCTTGTTGGTACCTCAATTTGGATATTTTCGTGGCCTTAGAACTGTAAACTTGCAACTTAAAAAACCCGTTTTTAAGAGCCATTCCATTTCTAGTATATTGCATTCCAGCAGCTTTAGCAAACCAAAACAGATTTTGGTGTTAGAGAAGTAGGGTACTGCAGTTTGCAACTACCAAACATGTTGGAACAGCTTTTTTAAATGGATAAGGAAAAGATTCTGGAAGAGTTGTGAGGATCCTGAAAGAGAAGGCCTAGAATGCTTTGAAGAGACTTTTGGTGGAAATATGGACTCTAAAGATACTTCTGATAAGGCCTTAGACAGACTGGAAGGAAGGTGATCCTTGTTTTAAAGTGGCAGAGAGTTTAGCCAAATTGTGTACTGATTTTGGATGGAAGTTAGAATTTAAAAGTGGTAAGCTGTGGCAGTTAGCTGAAGTGATTTCCAAATTAAATGTTGAAAGTGCAGCTGGTTTCTGCACTATATCCTTGCAGCATATAGTGAAATATAACAGGAAAGAGATAAAGTGAGAACTGAACTCTTGGGTACAAAGAAACCAGAAATTGATGGTCTGGAAAATTCTGGACTTTCAGAAAGGGATTCCCCAGAGAATAGTGCCCCACATGAGGCTTTAACCAGACATGGAACCAGTTAGTAATTTCTGTAAAAGCCAGGTTTAGAGATGGACTTAGAAAACCAACAAGAGTACGGTAGGATCTGTATAAATAGAACCACTGCCAGTCTGAACTAAAAGGGACAGAAAAGAGACAAATGGAAGGAAAAATAACTTCAGTGGCAGAACCATGGAAGTTAAGGTCTGAAGCTAAGAAGCCTTGGGCTAGGGGAGTGGACCCACCCATGCACTGGGAGAGGGTGACTTTGCCCAGAAGGCAGAGGGTTGGCCTCCTGTCTCGATGCTCAGGAAGAGTTTTACTATCCCAGACCTTGGAGAGGGTGGACTACATAAACCAGGGATTGGAGGGAGCCTGGCTGCCACCCCATTGTTCTGGAGGGGTTGAACGTGTGCCCTGAAGATGGCAGAGATCCCTGGTGCTGCCCTGATGCTTGTAGAGGGTGGAGCCAAGAGAAAGGTGGTCCCCACCATGTGCCCCAGTCTTGCAACTGGTGCCCCAGTGTTTAGAAAAGTAAGGCCTCTGAGAAAGCCCTTGGACAAGGTAGGACTGCTGCTTTCTAAAGCCCTGAGGATAAATGACTCTCATACTTTGAAATCTAATGGAATTTGCCCTGCAGATTTTTGGAATTGTTTGGGTCTGGTGATCCCTATGTTCCTTCCAATTTCTCCCTACAGAAATGGGAACATTTATCCCATGACTGTCCTTCCTATGTATGTTAGCAGCAGATAACTTGTTCTAAGTTTTTTTTTTTAATTTTTATTTTGAAATACTTTCAAACTTAGAGGGCAGTTGCAAAAATAATACAAACTCCATACAGAGAACTCCAACAGACCTCCACCCCACCCTCACCCAGATCCACCAATTTTAACATTTTGCCAAATTTTCCATATCATTCTATCTTCATCTATTTATTTTCAGAACATGTGAGAATAGTTTGTATGCATCATGCTCCTTGGACACTTAATACTTCCATGTACATTTCTTAAGATTAAGGATATTCATTTATGTAAGCACTGCAAGTACAGTTTTTATCAAGTTCGAGGAATTTTTGTTCTAAGTTTTTACACATAAACAGCCAGAGGAGAATTTTACCTTAGACAGACCATGTCTGTAGCTGACTTTGATGAAATCTTGTACCATTTCTGACTTTGTATTGTAATCTAATTGTTAATGGAATGGTTTAAGGCTTTGTGATGTTGTAATAGAATGAATGTATTTTGTATATGAAAAGAACACTTTTTCTTGGGGTCCAGAGGGTGGAATGTGCTGATTTGAAACTCTTGTGTCCCCCAGAGAAGCCACGTTCTTTAATCCTCATTCAATATTGTTGGGTGGGACCTTTTTGATTCAGTTGCTTCTATGGGTATGTGACCCACCCAGTTGTGGGTAAGACTTTTTGATTAGGTGGTTTCTGTGGAGATGTGTCTCCACTCATTCATGGTGGGTGGCTTACTGGAGCCCTTTAAGAGGGAACCGTTTTGGTAAAAGCTTTAGATCTGACACGGAGATTATGTTTGGATATGCAGAAAGAAAACCCTCCTGGGGGAAACTTTGAAACAAGAAGCTGGAGAAGAAAGCTAGCAGATGTTGCCATGTGCCTTCCCAGCTGACAGAGAAACCCTGAACATCATTGGCCTGTTCTTGGCTCAAGGTATCTTTCTTTGGCTGCCTTAGTTTGGACGTTGTTATGGCCTTACTACTGTAAACTTGCAACTTAATATATTCCCTTCATAAAAACCGTCATTTCTGGTATTTTGCATTCCAGCAGCTTTAGCAAACCAATACAACCCCCTATTTTCATTTTGCACTGGACCCTGCAGATTATGTAGTGGGTCTTGGCATCATGGGCACATGTAATATGAACTTCTTCAGTAGCTGCCATGGGCCCTTGCCCTGGTGAGCAGTGGCATGCGCAACTGTTGACTTCTGGATGTGAGGCAACTTCTTAAATGGTGCATTCAGCTCATCGGCCTGGAGCATAACGACCTGGGTACCATTGGGCTCATCAGGTTTGATGTTCCAGGAACCGTAGGTCATACCTCCATACCTTGCTCTATTCAGTCACCCATGAGGCACTCAGATGGAGCAGTTGATGCTTGTGGCCAGAAGTAACTGGCCCTGAGGTCCTAGCTCCCTGAGAGTTAAGGCATCAATTATGTGACTCGGGCTACTGTGGCTCACCAGTCCTGTGTAGGATACATCCCCAAGTATGTTTCTTCCTGATAAGATCCCTGTGGCCTCAGATAGTTCTGCTAGGTCCTCGTTTAATAATTTTTCAAGATAAAGAATAGTTACTGAATTTTGAATACCCACTCAGTGCATGAGAGCCTGGATTTGAGGTGTGATCGCTACGAGTTATATCTGAGATGCATGAAATGAAAGGTAGAGCTGGAAGGAGACAATCAGAGTCCTTCTAGGCCCTTCCTCTGGCTTGTGAAGGTTAAAACAGTGTCTCCTTATCTTTTTGGAGTTGCACTCTTTATATCACTCTTGCTTTGAGGGCATAACTTTGATATCTATTTTTAAATGGGCACATATATATGTATCAATATATAAATGTAGTATGTATATATTTAAATAAAGTAAGTAAAAACAGTTTTAAGCCAGTCAAGACAGATGATTTCCAGCACAGGGGAGGGCAGTTACTGCCAAAATACTTTTCTTTTTTTTTGTTTTTGTTTTTAACATGGGCAGGTACCAGGAATCGAACCTGGGTCCTCTGGCATGGCAGGCAAGCGTTCTTGCCGCTGAGCCACCGTGGCCTGCCCCCAAAATACTTTTCAAAGTGCAACAGATGTGTTCCAATTGGTTCTGGGGAAAGGGGAGAAGAGGGGGATGTGAGAGGATTTAGCTGAGGCCTAACTGGACCAGCGTTCAGAGAGGAAAGGCCTTAGCACCAGACCCATATTCCTCACCAGCACATCAAATTAACAAATTGCTCTCTGCACTCAGAGGCAAAGATCACAAGTATGCATGTCTTAGAACAAAGCCATAGGTCATAACAGCTTATTTTTCTGTTTTAATTAAATACTATTTTAATACTATTTTATGTAAATACATAAACAGCGCTCTCCAATTACACAATCCTACTATTCTGGCAAATATTGTGCAAGAGAAATTTTGTAGATGATAACAGCATGGAGCCCTTTATCTGCTCTTGACTGTGTGTGTGTGTGTGTGCGCATTCATGCAGTTATTTGAAGTAGTACTTGTAGTTAAAGTACTCATCAGTCCCACGTGCAATAGAAGAAAAGCTATAACTGTCTCCTCACTTCTCAATGTTTTAATTTTCTGATCTAGGTAAGTCTTCTGGCGCTTATAAAATGGTCTGGCACTCTTGCTACCAATTAGCCTCTTTCCAAGGATGATGAGAAAGCTATAAAAGTGGGATAACCAAAGCAGCACTGAACTAACAGGAGTGGTTGTGGCAAGAATCCACAAGGTAAGGGAGACACAAGAAGGAAAGTGAAAGCTGTTCACTTTCTAATGCTTCCACACCCTAGGTGATGTTATGTTTCCACATTGCTAAAATGTTATGTTCTGTTTTATGCTCTGTATGTTAATCAACACTCCCAGGAAGGGCTCATGTCTGATCATGGGGGTGGGGAGGGAGGACCCTTTGGATCTCACATCCACAAGGAACCCCATGTACGGGCTTGTGTCTCTCCCTTTAAATGAGGCTACGCATCCTATCACAGAGACACAGAGAGGATTGAAAGTTGTCCATTGTTCAACCGGAATTTAAAAAATATAACATAACTTTAACAACTTTCTTTTGATATTTCTTCATTTTTCCATTTTATGGGATCTTCCATGTTATGGGAGTGGCCAGGCCCTCCCTCAACCCTGAGAGGCCCAAGTGTGTATGTGTGTGTGTTTTCGTGTGTATTTGTCCTCCAGTGCACGTTTTCATAACTGCATTGGACGTAACGTGCTCAATTAATTAGAGAATGCATTTTTATTACCAACACCACTATTGGTTGCATCTTTTTCTCCATAAGGAACTGGCCAACCGGGGAGATTAGAATGAACTGGCTCCTGATGGAGGGGAACAAAGACGTTGTGCAGTCAACACACCTGCTTTGCATGTTTGTGCTTTGTTTACCATAAACCGGGCGATAATTACAAGGATATGCAAGAAGCACCATTTTAATGATAGTGTCAGTGGAGAGTGCAAACAAAAGCCCTGACTCTTGAGCAAAAGCTAGATGTAAATTAAGCCCTGGTTTTTTTCAAGGATTAGGTTTTATAGCTACACATGTATGGCTATTAAAAGACCTTTGGTGTTGAAATTCTTGCAAGTATAATAATTTCATCACCCTGAGTGTGAAACTCTCCTGTCACTGACCCGATTTGTCCCATTTCAGGGAATTGTTTTAGTTATGTAACTGTTTTTGCTGACATGATTATCTTGTTACAGAAGTGTGCATGTTAAATAACACACATACAGTTAATATCCATATGTTTGTAAACACACGGTACATTGATCACTCATGGCACATGAGACATTTGTAGGTAGCATGAAGACAAATTTCTAAATTTCAATAGCTGTATATTTATTTTAATATGTACTTGCAATTAGGGCAAATTTCCCAGTTTTTCACTGATGGCTGTGAGGTGTAGTTTTCTTTTAAATGTAAGTTAAAAAGTGGATCAATTTAAAGACAAATATGGAATAAATAAATAAATATGAAGTACTCTGCTTAGCATAAGGCAAAAATCATGAAGGTGCTCTGCAAATGACTGAAGTTCTGGAAACAATGGGCTACGTAATAAGAAGAAAGAAGATGTAGGCTTTGGGTTGAGTTTCTGAAAGTGATGCTGGCTATTCTGAGCCATGCTGGTGACCAGTGGCACACGCTCGGAAGGCTGCTGCCTGATGGATGCCCCGGGAGCGTGCTTTTCCACGGGACACTAATTGGCCCACACAGGAGTGAAACCATGACCCTTCCCTCATTAGCCACATGCTCACACCAGCTGAGCTAACTGGGTCTGGGTCACTGGGGTCCCATGTAGAAAATTACCATTCCAATGCCCTGTGGCCCCTTCGTAACCCCAACTAATGAATGTCCTGTGGAGCCTAATGCCATTCCTGGGGGAGCACACTGCTCTCCCAGCAGTGAAGTCAATGATATTCTGAAGTTTTAACCCAGGGAGAGCCACGTCTGGAAGGGCAGAGAACTCAGGAAGCCCAGGAAAAATCTTTCAAATACCTCTGTGCTAGACAAAGGATAAAAACCACATTGTGTTCTGTCCACTTGCCTCTGCACATTTGCTGGGCCTGGTTTGAGGACGTGGACTCACCTCCTTGTGGATCCCTCTGTGTGGATGACTCTTTTCACTACAAGTATGTTCTGGACTTCAGACCCTCTTCTGTAGAGAGAAACAGAAACACAGGGAAGTTAAGAAAGCTGCTGAGCCTCACACAGCAAGTTCATTATAGTGTGAGAGAAGGGAAAATGATATGTAAATACTTGCTGAATGGATCAAACAACCCTATGAGGTAAGAGGTGTCATCCTTATTTCAGTGATCAGGAAACTGGCTGAGAAGTAACTAGTCAAAGAGCCTAGGATCATGGGTTTCTCTCAGGATTGCCATATTCTGGAAATTAACAAATCATCAGGTTGAAGGAAATTTTGCAAAATGAACAGCTTGCCAAACGTTTCTGCTTGAGCCCCCTCTTGGGACTTAGAGGAAAGGTGACAGGCCTTCAAGTAATCACTTTTCTTAGCACCTTCATAGCTTAGCCTTTAGAAAAGTTCCTTAATCAGATGAACTGGTCATCAAGGCACAGAGAAAATATTCTTCCCAAGTCTTGGAGAATATTGAAAAGAAAGGGAAGGCAAACTTTCTAAATGCATACTGAAGAGCTGAGCAAGACCACTAGTCTCCTATCCCAAGGCTGTAGAACTGACACCCTTTCCAGAGGCTTAACTAAGTAGTGGGTGAAATACCTCCTCGTGCTCACTTGGCAGCTAGCTCCTCTTTCCAGAGCCACTGTGGCCTGCTTCCCTGGGTGTCCTCACCTTCCTCGTCTTTCTGGAAGCTGTGAATTCCTCTGAGTGCATGCCCACTCACAGCCCAAGAGCAGTGTGAATCACAAGGGACCCCCAATACTTAGAGCAAACCACCAAGCACGCCATTTTTAAATTCAGCCCTCTGATTTCTCTTTAGTCTAGGGGGGTGACTCAGCTTACCCTCAATTTCCTGGCTGATGCCTGAGAAACTCCATATTTTTAAGGTACATTTGGCTAACAATAAACTTAAGAGTCAGACAAATCTAGATTGAATTCCCAATTCACCATGTATTAGCAGAAGATGCTGACAAATTACTTAACCTCTGAGCTTTAGTTCTCATGGGATGGGGATAAAATCTTCCTCTTAAGGTGGTTGTGGAACGAAAAGACCCTCAGCATAGGCACAGAGCTAAAATGCTAAAAATAAACAAAAAGCAGTGTGCTGGTGTGAATCTGTGGTGGACCCCAGAAAAGCCATGCCCTTTGATCCTCATTCAATATTGCTGGTTGGGAGCATTTTGATTGTTTCCTTGAAGATGTGACCCACCCAATTGTGGGTGGTAACTTTTGATTAGATGATTTCCATGGAGATGTGTCTCCACCCACTGAAGATGGAGTTGCTTGTTGGAATCCTTTAAAAGAGGAACATTTTGGAGAGAGTCCCTTTTGGTAGAGCCACGTGAAAGCCAGCAGACACTGCCATGTTCGCCATGTGCCCTTCCAGCTGAGAGAGAAATGCTGAACATCGTCGGCCTTCTTGAACCAAGGTATCTTTCCCTGGATATCTTAAACTGGACATTTCTATAGACTTGTTTTGATTGGGACATTTTCTCGGTCTTAGAACTGTAAATTAGCAACTTATTAAATCCCCCTTGTTAAAAGCCATTCAGTTTCTGGTATATTGCATTCCGGCAGCTAGCAAACGACAACAAGCAGTATTTCTTATTATATGCCCCGTCCTCTGTCCCTTCACATATTAGGATTCAGTGAGGTGCGGTATAAGTTGCCAAAGTCCAGCAAGACATGAGATAAGGCTCTGTATAATCATCTTATTTTCAGTTATTCATTTGAAGACCAGAGCCTATTTATTATTTCATATATGAGTATGTATTCCTCTCCATCATAGGCTGCTGGGAAATTATGCTTGAGGTAATCAGGGAAGGTCTTTTGAAGGCCCTGATATGAAGTACTTGGAGGCTTACTAGTACTGCCCCAGCCCACCCTCGTTGCTGCCAGTGTCCCAGCCTAGAACAACAGTTTTTTCCTGCATCTATTGCAAACTTTTCTCAGACCAAGAGTGTGTTTGCTTATAGTTTTGGAGTGGAGGCTCAGTTCTGGTCATGGAATCATAAGAGAGCTGTAACCTTTTTCATAAATGGGCTTTCAGGCACCAATGTTGGGTGGAATTGAATTGTTTTATTTTATTTTATTTCATTTTTATTTATTTATTTATTTATTTATTTATTAACATGAGCAGACACTGGGAATCACTGAATTGTTTAAAAAGTGAGATAGTTAATGAGCAATAGGGCTTCCAGCCTGTTTTCCTGGGGCAATCCCTTGACAGAAGCTGGGAAGAGACTGTGTAGAGTTGACAGTATCTTGAGAAGAAATGAGGAACCCCATGACATGAGAATAATAACAGAATCCTTCAAAATTGGACACTGGGATATCTTTTTCTCCTCACTGCTCTTCTGTAAGCACGTTCATTGTCTGATTGCCATCAGTGGGGCTTTCTGAGCTCCAAATTAGGTAAATTCAATATTGGTAAGAAATGTTTATATTGCTGCTTGGGTTGATTATAGCTTGTTTTTCTGGATTATCTCAGGCCAGGCTGGTGAGTATTTAACAAGAGATTGTAGCAGCGACTGGAGACCTGGAGCCTCAGGTCCTTCTGGGACCTCTAGTTGAGCAGTTCTTTTTGACTCACTGCCACCTAGTGGTAACCGAGCAGACTGAAAAAAAAACCCTTCATTGATATCCAAGGAGAGAATGTGTTTGGCAAAGAATTTTTTTTACTGCCACTTCTATCCAAGAAGCACAGGGAAAGAATGACAAATGTATCACATTCCACTGGTCTCCATTCCTCTGCCAATATTTAACTATCACCGTATATTTTAAGTGTCAAACTAGCGATTACTGAGGATGCTCTCATTTAACCGGCTGTCTTCAAGATACAACACAAATAAGCCAGGGCCAGAACAGGGACACTGTCCTCCTGGCCTCCCTCTCCTCCACTGCTGAGGTTAGAAATTTTAGGCATGTCAGCTGAGCCCAACGTATAGATGCCTTGAGGGGAATTGAGTCTTCACAGTTAACGTGAGTTTGCCCTTTCCAAGAATCAATGTGATTTTTGTTTGTTCACCTTACTCAGGTAAGTTAGTTCTGGAAATATACTGAGGAGATCAAGTAATCAATGTGGCAAATCCTTCAGCAGTTCAACTTCCTGTACATGCACAGAGGAAAACTGGTGGCAAATTTACATATTTCTGGAAGCACATGAGGATCAACTAGTCAAATGTGGTAAAACAGAGGAGCAGAGCTGATGGTGATTTCAGCAAATCGTGAAGAATGCATTAAGATTAGTGAGCTCTTGGGTACAATAAATTCACAGGACAATCACTATTGCTTGGGGGCTTCAAAGATACAATTCGTAATGTGGGCCAACTTCCTTTCCTATGCATGAACTTTAAATAAACTTGGGGGAAAAAGCAGCACTGCCTCAAGGTTGGTGATCTAGATGTTCTTTAGTAAATAACACAAGACATAAGGTTACCACACTGAGATTGCAGAGGGCTCTCTAGATAGGTGTCTTCAGCTGGTAAGACTCCCGTCTCCTCCCCCAGAAAAAATCAGTAGAGACAAAGCAGTAGTATGTTAATACAATCATAATTTATTATAGTTTTCAGACTCTCATATGACACATATCCAAGCAGAACATTGCAACTGACGTTACTAGCAGCAATCCTTCCTAAACAAGAAGGGTTTAAGTGAACTTAATTAGAAGTAATTTAAAGGCAAGATTACAAGTCATGGTTTGTCTTTTGGCAGTTGGTATCTGAATAGTGAAACTACAAATACACAGTCATCCAGGTTTAGCTTTTCCTTAAAAAAAAAAAACCCACCAAACTTTGAGTCATGGTAGAAAGGGCTATCCCAAGGCTTACCAAACAGAAAGCTAACGTCTTCTGATGCTAGTAGGCCTAAGCAAATCACTGTTTATAACATGGTTTATTCTCTGCCTTACTGCCAGGGCAACAGAAGTAGCAGTAGATACTTGCCTGGAACCTACCTCACACATAATTCAGCCAGATAATCATAGTTTAAATAATACTCCTTAAAATGTTTCAATTAGGGCGGGCCACAGTGGCTCAGCAGGCAGAATTCTCGCCTGCCATGCCAGAGACCCGGGTTCAATTCCCGGTGCCTGCCCATGCAAAAAAAAAAAAGTTTCAGTTATTTTCTTCACAGCTCTAAAAAAATAACATCAAACATAACATCATACATTTGTTCCAAAGGACTAAAAATCAAAAGCAATTGCAATGTACTGGGAATAGCTTTTATAGCTTTCCTGAGGGAAAGTTCCCATCTTTTCAGAGGGTATTTTTAAAGAAGCACTAACTCTGGTAGCTTATTAAACTACTTTCTATTCTAAATAAATAAAAGACCAACTGAAGGTTTCAGGTGTACTTATTTTTCTTCCCCTAGATATTTAGAATCATCCAAAGCCATTTCCTGACAGAAAGCTTTCATTTCTATTAGAGAAGTGCAAGAGAACTTACAAACATAAAAAATACCCAAAATACTGAGAGGAAAGGAGGCCCAACTCTTCCTCAGAGCCCAGTAAACTGAGACAGGAACCACAAAGGTTTATCTTAAATCCATGAACTCAACTTGCCAGAAATTAATGAAACAGACCACACACCTTCACAACACAAGCCCAGAAAAGATGTTCTTATTTTAAAACCACTAGGAAAAGCCTTCTGGGGATGACTACCCAAAAAACCCAGGCTGATGAACGTAAGTTACTGAAAAGGGGTCAAATGCATTCTATATCCAGCACAGGAAAAGAAAAATAAAACAACTGCAAAATCATTATATTTGTACCATGATATTCTTACTTGAACCTTGACCTTCCCAAAGCAACCATTTCATTAATAAAAAATACATAAAAGATTGGAAAGTTTTGGGGCAGCACCAATGACAGCTAGCTGTCTTTGAATAATTTAAATTTTTCCTAAAGGCAAATTTTAGATAAAATTTAAGGAAGCAATTTATAGAACAGATTCTATTTCATGATTTTGTCCATGTCAGCTACTATAGGAATAGTGCAAATAGAAATACAAATCTCCATTCTGCATCAAGCTGGTTTCTATTTATTTTTTCTCAAGGGGTAAAAGTGGTACACCCAGATTTCTGTAAGAATTCTAGAAGGGTTAAGGGCGGCTCATAGTTTGTGGTCTGACAATCTGTAAACGTGCTCCTGGACTATTTTCCCATGAGGATAGAAGATGTCCTATCTAATCCACTAACATTTCACAGCAAGGATATCTATGCACCTAGATTTTAACACTAATGGTTTCTAGGATTCTGACTTGACATACACCATGTACAGAGAGCCACCTGTCTTAGACACTGCCAACTCTGGCTACCCATCTCACAAACAGCCCACCTCTGGTCACAAGACAGTCCTTGGAAGGAAATATAAATGCTTCCCAAATACCAGAGCAAACAACCTAAAGTACAAGTTTTCCTAATAGGATAGCAGTAGAATCACCTTTATGTACAAAGAACGACATGTGAAATTGTTCTGGATGTGAAATAAGATGTTCCATTTCTCAATACTTTTTATTATCTAACAAAGATGGACACTCCTGAGACCTCAACAGGTACAATGATGTCCTGTGAATTGTCATGAAAACACTACCCCATGTGTAGAGATTACTTTGGGGATCCAAAGTTGGAGGTTCAAAAAAAAGTACAGTTCCTACTCTGGAGAATATTGAAACCAGTTTTGCTAGATTTCAGCTGTTTAGAATACCCCCTGAGGTGAGTTGGTAGAGGGCTTCCAGGACTCAGCTATTCTGTTACCCTTTTTTTTTGTTTCTCCTGAGGAAGACTTCATTTATTTCCATAGCAACGTATTATAAAATCCTAGATATCACATTTTTTGAGCAGCATTTACCTTAAGACTTATTTTTTTCTTCCTTTTGAAAAACTCCTCCAATAAGAAAGAAAAGGCAAACATTTTTAAAAATCGATGTCTCTAAAAACTAATTATCATGCTTTGTACAACATAGTACATTTACTAGGCAGCATTTATTCCAGAATCACTGACCAACCAAACAAAAAAATGGGGCATTTGGACACATAAGACAGATCACACAGTTTAAAAATAATTTTCTTAGCCAGAATTGGCAAGTTGGGCAGAAAAGAAGCAGTTCAATCCTTATGTGAATATACAAAAATTAAATGAAAATAGGCATGTTTAAAATAAATGGGGTTAGATTTAATTAGGACCTGGAATGAATGGAAATTGATTATACTTCTTTTGATTCCAAAGTTCTACTTTATCAGTAAATATAAGATTTATAGTATTTATTATAGCTTCTAATTGAGAGATAAGAGGGCAAACAGACAGGGTTGGCCAAACAGGGAGACTGGTAGAGGTATAGGCCTGGTTGCCTGATCATTAAGCAAGACAACTACTAATTTGGGAACTGTGATTTCAGACACACTATTTAGAAGAGAATTTAGTTTGGCATATTCCAAAGATAATTGTTCACTTGCGTTTGTAACCCAAACCTCTATAGATCTCTAGTGCATCTGATCTAACTCTAAAGAGTATATTTTAAAATGCATTTAAACATAAAAACAAAGAAACTTGATTTCAAAAATGTCCACAAACTCCCCTTTGAGGATTTATCATTTTTAGATGTTTATTTTCCCTTTGGTACTATCATATAAACCCCTGGAAAAGCCCAGGAGAATTTTTCCTGATAAGTATCAGAAAAGGGTGGGGACTGGGATGTGGGGGAGCAGCAAAGAATGTCACTGTCTTGGTGAAGATAGTCTTCTGAGAACTTCCACTGCCACTTAGGAGGAAGGAATGGAATATGGAAAATAGTTACCGAAGATATCATCGCCTTCTGGTTATAGTTACAAAAAGATCATTATTATTCCTAATGATACCTATGGAGATTACTTTCCTATGTAGCACCTGCCTTCCTCATAAGACACAGAATTATTATGAAGCTATGCAAGAGTCAGAAAAATGATTTATGGCACTTAAACGTGTTTAGAGACTTTAAAATGCCTTTCTAAAATTCTTTTTCAATACCCCTGTGAGGTAGTGTCTGATGGGGAAAAACTGAGAAACAGAGGGGTTGAGTCTGCTCACCTTTTATCACATAAGCCATGAGCGGCCCAGCCAGCCAAAGGACCGGGTGTCTTAGCTCCCTACATTTTGTTCACCCTGCTTCTCAGAAGGCTTATCTAAGTCACAAAACAAATACAGTAAGGGAACTTTTTCTTTTCATACATTTTAACTAGTTAGCTGTTTCTCACTCACTCTGAACATAAATTATCTAAAATAAAACTAAATATAAACAAAACAAAAATATAAATTTCCTAACAGTCTGTGTGTCAAGATGTAGCATAAAGACTATGTATGATATGATTCAAGTAGAAGCAATAGTGGGTTCTATGGTCTTCCTGTCACTCAAGCCATGCTATGGGCAAAGTGTCTCTCAGAGATACAATCCACTGTACTTTATAAGAACCTCTTTGGCCTGATACAAGGGAATAAAACTATCACCCCTGTTTGATGGTTGAACCATTCTGAAGGATATTATACACAGGGCCAGCCCCTCCTGAAAAGGGGAGTCTTAGCCACGTGATGTATATGCACTACTGAGTTCATGCAGAACTTTTTGAAGCCAAACACAAAGGCCACAGTTTCTTGCCATAAAGCTCACAGGAAAGTTCACAATGCATTTAGAGGGTAACATCACAGAGTCATGCAATAGCACCGGGGACAGAAGTTAGAAATAAGGACAAGATGCCACCACACAAGCATATTACAGTCCCATCTGGTATACCTTTGCAGAAGCTACCTCTGGTGAGGGCAAGACTGAGGCAGTCCTGTATTTCTTTCCAAAATAAGGAGAAAAACAGCATTTATTGTGGGCTGCTTTGAGGATACCACCTATCCAAACTTCATCCCTACAAAAGTTGGTGGTTTTCCTAGATCTTACAGATATTCAAAGACAATATAGTTACACACAGATTTAATTTCTCCATCAAGAGAGAATGATGCAGAGCAAAATTCAAAGGTCAGTTACAAGATGTAGGTGCAGGGCTCCAGACCAGTTTATATTCCTACTCTTAGAATCAAATTGCTGTGCTCTCAGGGCACTAGCTTTTACAAATAAGATGATTATCCTTTTTGAGAAAAGTTTTTTTTTTCATACTATAGTTTCTGAGGAGTGAATTCAATTCACGTGACGACCATTAATTCAAACTGAGTATCTTATATTTGGCTTGTTTTGAGCGTCTGAAGTAGACCATGATATGAAGTCAGATGCTCGTACCTATATATCACTTTTGCCTGTATATTAATGCAAACATGCCCTCTCCTAAGGCCTGTCCTCCTCATGAGGGAGCTTATCTTCCAGAGGCCTGGGCCTGACTCTGTCCTCTCTATACATAGGACCAGTGGGAATCATTCCAATTCAGAGGCTCATAGGGATATTAAGATACAGCTTAGCAGCGATTCATGCATTTTATTTCTAAAAACCGAAGCTCGAGTGAGGTTGAGCTGGTCACTGTGCAAGATGAACCAGAAGGACATTCTCACCTCGAATGAAAATCTGATTTATGTGTCGAGTGAATACCTGCTGGTAATCTACTTTGGGCTTTCTCTTTTTCTTATGGGGCTGGCCCCTGGAAAGGGTAGTAGCCCTAGAAAAGGTACCTCCAGCACTAGACCCTTCTGTCCGTGTAGTCCTTCCTGACAGCTCTGACCTGGATTCTTCCCTTCCAGAGGCCTGAAGGGAAGAAGGAACAGACCGGGAACGCTTATGTGACCCCCGGTCAGTGTCTCCTCTTCCCCACACTGTAGCCACCTTCCAAGTGGATGTCTGGGAGTGTCTGGACAGAGTGGAATCTTCAACTGCAGATCTAGAATCTGCTTCCTTCTTGGAGGAATCTTGCAGTTTTAGCCGATCAAATAGCTATAAGAAAAGCAATTCTAAATGTTAGCTTTCTCTTTAGCTTTCAACATCCCTCTCTCAATATACAGAAAAGACCAGGTTCCTTAAATATGCTCCATGTTCTTCCTGCTCTGCAATTTAAAAAAAGTTAGCAATGAATTTTCTATTTCTAGGTATAAATACATGAATCACTAAGTCTATCAAGAGAAAAGTCACCTGCTTATTTCTGTGGTATAAAGTTGAAAGACTTTTGAGCCTTCTAAGAAGTAGCCTATTGCTCAAACAACATGCATATTAGCAGCATGGACTCATTTGAAATTAGCTAGAAGCATGAGAAAAGAGAATAATGAATACCTTAGTACAACACACCTGGTTCTCAGCAATAGGGCTTTCTCTCTAGGGTTCCTGGTCAATTGGGCTCAGAGACCTTAATCCCTAAACTTGAAAGCATTCTAGGTATCAATAAGTCATGGGAGACTGCATACCCGGGTAAGAGTTAATGAAGAATCTCGTTCATAAGCTTTGCCCAGAACAGGTTTTCGGTAGGTCTCATCCACGTCAGTAAGTGCCTGGAGGAACAGCCATAAAAGGAAAAAATTAAAAATAGTTATTTTAAAATAATTTAATATTAATTACATTAAAATTATATTTTTAAGGCTTTCAGGGAAAAAAAAGGCAGAATAATATCTAACTGTAGCATAACTAAGCCTAACAGGTATCAACCTTGGACAGAAGAAAATGACAATATCTGGTGCTTTCTGAGTAGAAAATTCGAGTGGCTACCGCCATATGAGACAGTTCTATTCTATAGTAAAGGAACTTTGTAAACACATGGCAGAGGTTCTTCAATATCAGGGTGCCTGAATATTTAGGAAGCTTATTAAAATGCAAATTCTAAGACTACTCTCCTAGATATTCTGATCCAAAAGGCCTGGAGCCCAGAACCTTCTGTTTTACCCAGAAAGCCCAGCAGATTGTGATGCCAGGTAGACTCAGATCACTCTCTGAGTCTAACTTCCTGTCAAATCACAGGACAGGTATAAGGATCAAATGAAATTTGGTAACAGCAATTACTCTAAAAACTGTAAGGCACCCTACAAATATAAGGTCACAGTATTATTATTACCATCATTGTTATCAAAGTATTCTCTTTAGTCTTTTCCCTTCAAGGGTAAAACCATAATATTAAAAACATTTTTTTCTACATTTTAGAGATGACAAAACTGAAGCTCAGAGAAATACTTTGCCCAGAGTCTCGCAGATACCAAGTGGTAAAACTAGGATTCAAATCTAGGTCTCCTGATTCCATAATGGTTAAGAGCATGGTCTTAGGGTCAGAAAGACCAGGGATAAAGTCCTGGTACTTCTTACTAATAGTGTGGTCTGAGACCAAACTTCCAATCTCTCCAGCTTTGATTTCGTCATTTGTAAAATGGAACTGTAATAGTATCTACAACTCATTCATTAAGATAATGTGTGGTAAAGCTCTTAGTACAGCATGTGGTACATAGCTAGTGTGCAATGAACATTACCAATTATTGTTATTATCCAAGAGAATGCATGGAGGGAGATAAAGCACAGGTAAAAGGCAAGTTGGAGATGGAAGGCCATGTGGAAAAGAAACACCAGAAAGTCATGATGGTCCCCATTTTAACTGCCTCATATTATAGTTGTCTTACAATATGTCCCCTCTCTCCTAAAACTATCTAGTAATCAGACAGTAAACCTCTAAAAACCTGAGGGTGGGTTGGGGGGGGGGGTGGTATACTCCGTCATAAGGAAATACCTGCACAGTTCCTTGTTTATTGATGTGTTTGCTTCCTCCCTAACCTTATCTATCTTTCCAGATACTGTAGAGTGAGCATTCCTTGATGGCAGGTACCACGTCTTACTCTTTTCTGAAACTTCTGTACCTAGAACATTGCCCAGACTAAGTGAGAAATCAATAAATATTTTTCAATGAGTGAAAGAATGGTTGTTAGGAAATCAATATGAAATTACTTAACTGATAAAATCAACAATTGTTCCTTAAGGCTAGGTTTCTCAACCTTGGCCCTACTGCATTTTTGAACTGGGTAATTCTTTGTTGTGGGAGGCTGACCTGTGTATTGTCAGATGTTTAGCAGAATCCCTGGCTTCTACCCAATAAAGGACAGGTTTGCCCCAAGTTGTATCAACAGAAATGTGTCCAAACATTTCCAGATGTTCTTAGATGTTCCTGGGGGACAGGAGAAGGGCGAGAATCACTGCCTTCAGGAAAAAGAAATGGAATCTTTTTTTTCATATGCTGTATGGTGGGGGTCACATTTCATTCTTTTTCCATGTGAGTATCCCATTATTGCATGTGAGTATCCCGTTGAATTTTGGGCGGAGGGTGGGAAGTGCACAGCTAGGAATTGAATCTGGGTCTCCTGCATGGCAGGCGAGAATTCTACCACTGAACCACCCTTGCATTGCCCCTAAAGAGAACTTTTTGCTGCCCAAGAGAGCACAAAGATTCTAGTTTTTCTGGGAAGTTATTCTTTATGATCTTTTTTTCCTGCTGAATAATGTCCCTTAAGAGACATCCAAAATATTTACTCCCTAGGAGGTTCTGCAGGTCCTTGAGAAAGGCTTAATTACCATATTCCAGAATTTGTCAAATGCAACGAGGAAGCCTGTACAGACGCCCCGAAGTCCCTTGAAAGTGCGGATGTGAACATTCACCTTCACGCCCTCCCGGATACAACGATGGAGTTCCCCCAAAGGGCTACCCTCATGCACTGAAACAAGAGAAGAACAGTCAGTACAGCAATGAGGTCTGTTCTCATTCCCAGATTTGACAACCAAGACCACCCAACCATCTCCCGCAACTCAAGGCACTGAAAGATGACAAGCCACTGACAGAATGTGAATAAACCATACGTATGGGTCTCCTCCCAATGTTTTGCTACCTGTACATCCTTTATTATATGATATCATTGATTCTAAGATGCACAAAACAACTTTTTTGGGGGGAATAAAGAAAATTGTATTCAATATACACATCAGCAGCTAGATTCTTCTCAGTTCTGTGCTGCCTTAACTTTTTTTTTTTTTTTGCATGAGCAGGCACGGGAAATCGAACCCAGGTCTCCGGCATGGCAGGCAAGAATTTGCCTGCTGAGCCACCATGGCCCGTCCTGCCTTAACTTTTCCAGCATAATCTCATAAACCATATATCTGTTCAAACCTTCCAAAGAATCCAAAACATTGTTCACATGTTTAAAGGAAATGAACCATGTGACATATCTGCCCTTAAATATATGCCGCCCCCTAAGAGAGAATGGCCTTTTGGCCCCAACAATCTGATCTACTCCTTGTACAAGTTCTCTGCAGCCATAAGTATTTCAATGTATGTCATCTGTTCATCATGAGGAAAAGCACTGGTTGTATTTTGAAATCACCACCATGTAAAAAGAGCAGTATGACTCCTGGGAAAAATACTGGGACTATACATTTCAGTTTCTACTATGAGGGTTTCTTTTCTTAGAGCTTGGGAGTAGGGATGAGTTTTATTTTTATTATCTCATGTTAAATTAGCTCTCACAATATGCTGGCTATACTATATACTATATGGAATGTCCCCAAAGAAACCCTCCCACTCAACACACACATACTCACAAATAGAGTCTCAGTTTCTGTCCCTTTCTCTCTTTCTCTCCCTCTCAAGTGTGCAAGGCAAGTATTATTGGAGAGCACGTGTCATTGATGGTAAACAGAAAAGACTTCTCTCAGTGATATTTCTAATGACATAGACGAGAACAGTCCTGCGTTTTAGTTTGGATAACTGAGAAAATTCATTCTGACCTTCTTATCCCTCTCTCATGGGTTGGCTTATGAAAGATGGCATGATGAACTAATAAGAAAATACTTTTGGATTAAGATGAAAGTGATTTAGCAGATGAGAAGTAGGAGTTCATGTCACATTGAAAATTCAGCAAGAAACCACAGTTTGAGGAGAAGTGACAAAAACAGTGGACTTCAAAGGGAACATGAGAGTCTTGGTCTGGCCTTTATCTTCTAGCCCTCCCTAGCAACATTAAAATCCTTGGAACTTTTAATACATAAGGGTGCGTGCGTGTATGCATATACCTAGATAGGTATTAGGCAGTGTTACATCAAACACTGTAAACAATATTTAATTCATTATAACAAGTTGTATTGTATGACCTTGGCGAGTAACTTTCTCTACAAGACAAAGTTTCCTCATCCATATCAGGTTAGACTAGTTTTCTTTGATTTAGTTCAGGAACAAGTTTCCATAATTCAATTTCACAGAAATTGATCACAATGCTTGGATTATTCTCTTTGCCTATAGACTGTCATACCACCTCCCCTCCCCATGTATATATTTCTATAAAGGGTAGAAAGACTATTCTTTTTCTTTCTTTCTTTTCTTTTTTTACATGGGCAGGGACCGGGAACCGAACCCAGGTCTCCAGCACGGCAGGCAAGAACTCTGCCACTGAGCCACTGCTGCCTGCCCATTCTTTTTCTATTTTTAACTTGGAAAAAAAGAGGGACACTACTTCTTCCTCTGTATTCCCCAAACAGAGCGAAAGAGCAAGCATGTGTCTGAACAATAATTCCTTGTTCCAATTAAGCAAATGGCAAACTCAGGTCTTCAACTGTCATATTTGTGCCTTCTCTTGGTCTTTTTTTCTTCCAGAGATTTCATAAGGAAGAATTTTTTTTTGCCTTGGATAATCAAGAATACAATGCCAGCACTATCTAGCAGATTAACCTGTCAAGGCCAAATTGAGCACCACTCTTAATCAAAATCAGAATGTATATTCTTTTTCCAGTAGTCTCTGTGACAAACTCCAAATGGATGTGAACCAGGTTTCTAAAACTTAATACACCAAAAATCATGTTTTATCTTTGAAGAAAATTATTCTTCCAAATCTCCTTCTCCACTGTCATTACTCTGGGGCCACACACTTCTGAATCTGGGTCATTTTTAGCTTTACTCTTGCCTCACCCTGCCCTTGGCCATCACTAAGTTCAGGCAATAGATTCTAAATAACTAAGACGTACCCATTCTTCTCTCCATCCACAACCATAGTGGGATTCAGTCCAAAGCCACAGCTGAATGGTTCACAACAGTCTCTTGGGCTCCTCTGCTTACATCAAAAACATTATGACCATCAATGTCATTATCATCACCAGTTACTAAGCTCTGAGTATGAGCCATGGCCTGTGCTAAGTTTAGCTTTACATACATTATTCTATTTCATTCTCAAAATACCGTAACACATGGGTACTATGTGTTTTCCCACAGATGGGAAAACTAAGGCTCAGAAAGCTTGAGTAACTTGCCCAAGGTATTTGCCTAGTAAACAGCTGAACCAACACTCAGTCAGGGAAGTAATATGCACTCTGACCTGGGGCTTTTAATTATGCCATTCTGAAAATAATAATAACCACAACTGTGACATTGTAACATTCACCAGCACTCCCCTATGTGCTAGGCACTTTTGTAAAGGCTTTAATGCGTTAACTAGTTCAATCCTCACAGTGATAGACAGATATTATCATTGTTCCATTTTATAGATGAGGAAACTATGGCCCAAAAAAGTCTAAGTAACTTGCCTAAAGTAAAACATCTAGAAATGGAGAAGCCATTGTTTAAACCCAGGTAATCAAATGCCAGAGTCCATGCTATACTCTACTTTCCCAAACACATCTTACTATTAGAAACATTTGTCCTAAAAGTGCTTGTGCCATATCATTACCCTGCTTAAGAATATATACCATAGTTCCCCACTCTCTACCATAACAAATTCAAATAGATATTCTTTGGTTGGGTATGCAAAGTCTTCCAGAAACATCTCTCTCTCTGGACCCTAATTGAGGCCTTACACTCTGGGCACAAACCCTCTGGGTCATTTATGGGGCACCCTTTACCCACCAAAAACAAGCAAATGAGGGAACATACTAGAATTTATTCTCCTCTTTCCTTTCCCAAAACTAGCTTAATGGTTAAGCACACAGGCCCTGGAGTTGGACAAACCCAGGATTAGGTCTCAGCTCCAACAATTACTGGCCTTGAGATCCTGGGAACTTGGTTAACCTCAATGAACCTTAGTTTCCTCATCTATAAAATAGTATCTACATCATAGGGTTGTCCTAAGGGTAAAATGAGATACTTAGCACGGTATTGAGCACAGTGCTCAACAGGAGCTACAATTAAAAACAACTTACGAAGGAGCAGGAGGAAACTTTTTGGAGTAAGAAAAACGTTTCATATATGTCATTGTGGTGGTGGTTTCACAACTCTATACATCTGTCAAACTAACATAAAACTGAATTTTTCTAAGTGTAAATCACATTAAATAAATCTGATTTTAAAATAATTCTTATCCTAAACCAAGTCCTTAACTGCAAGACTTAAAGCTTACCTCCTACACAAACTCTTTCTTGAATAACTCTAATCCTCATTCATGCTCCTATAGTTTTTTTTGCTTTCTGAAGGTCAGCAACTCTTTGTCATATCTATCTAGTTCTACCAGGCATATCCAACTGGTTCTGGTGGCATAAGTAAAATTTTTAGTGGTTAGGGCACATTCTTTGAGATCTTGACTCCAGGCATATATTTTATCATGGGAAGACTTACAAACCTGGTCTCCACAATCTATCTTTGAGATCTTGGCTCCAGGCATATAATTATCATGGGAAGACTACAAACCTGGTCTCCACAATCTATGTCATACCAATACAGCAATGTGTTCCTTAGGTAAGGCCACCCACCTCACTAGCAAAGCAATAAGAACTGACAAAATGGAAATAAGTGTTACAGCCTAAATCTTGGAATGCCTTTTAACTATCTGATGGTGGCAAAAGATAAAGGCAAAGTAAGGTTCCCCCAAACAGCTCTCATTTTAGGAACATGAATAGTGTATTCTTGTGTTCCTGAGTAGGATTGCTCTGGCTTGATAAACATTCTGACAGAGGTACTCATAACAGCACCACAGCTTTTCAGGATGCTTCTCTCTTAATAAAGACATTTCTAGGAATGAAGCAAAAAATTCCGGCCCTTTAGTACAGCCCTCCATTTTCAAAAGGCAGTGATTTAATAATGTAACAATTTAGTTATCAGGATACAGATTCTTTGCATGGCTAAGTAGGTCATTGTGTTCGCAGGGCAGATGTCATAACTGTTTCCCAGATGACAAAATATATAACCCTGGGCTGCTTTTATTCCATTTTTACAAGACCTAACTCACACATTGCAACCTCGCTGTTTATAGCTGTACTCTAAGGATCTATTAGGAGACTCCAAGGAATTCCCTTGTGCCATTTACACCTTCAGAACTTAAAATAACCTGTGCATATGGTAATATGAGCCTGTCAGACATAGCCCTGTACCCAGCCAGGCAGGGCAGCTGTAAAACAGCGTCTGTGTTTTTTTTTCTAAGGAACTTGATAATCTGGCCTCTTCTACCTGGCCAGCCTCATCTCTCACCAATTCCTCTTTTTTTTTTTTTTTTTCATTTGCATATGGGCAGGAGGCACCAGGGATCGAACTCCAGACCTCCAGCACGGCAGGTCGGAGCTCTGCCTGCTGAGCCACGGCAGCCGCCCAGCGTCTGTGTTTTAGGGGCATTTTGTGCCTGCTGCATTCCATAATTTGTGATTTAGTAATGTGAACATATGTATATCAAGACCCTGCAGCCCTTCTCCTGCTTATAGCACCCCAGAATGAGCTAAGGGATTATGTCTTTTGTGCAGTCTGAACATGTCTCTCCATGCTCTACCTGATCATCCCCAAATCCTATTGACTCTTCTTCCCCTGATACTGGCTATGCCCTCTCCCAATTCTCCTATACAGCCCCCACTCCACCTCTGTTGGCGGCCCCCAACCTCTCTCTCATCACCTCTGCAGACCCTTTCTGTGATGTCTTCCAAATCCTGTGACCTTTTCCAGACCCATCTGGCCAGGTCCCCCATCACTCCTGCTGATTCTCTGCAGGCTCATCACCTGTGCAGACACCGTCGTGGCTCCCGATTATCTCCGCAGATCTTCTACACCCGTTACTCATGCATGACCTCCCCAAGGCTCCTTATCTCCCCATATGTCTTACTGTCCCCCCGTTACTCAAAAGTTGACCCTCCAATACTCAGGACGACCCTCTCCACACCCCATTATCCAAAGACCCAAGGAGCTCCTACTCACGGTCGCTGGTGAGCTTTGCAAACCTTCGCCAAGACCCTCGCCCTAAAGCCTGCAGACCCCAGCAAAACCCTTCTCCCCCCGCAAACGCCCCCTCGGCCGCCACCTTCCGGACAGCGGGTCCCACTTCCCAAGTCCCGGCCTGCCGGACTCACAGGGCATTCGGGTGAGCACGTTGCGCGGCGCCTTCCTGCTCCGACCCGGACCCCGGCGGCGCGTCCCGGCGGCTCCATCCTCTTCCTCCTTGGCTATCATGAGGCGGCGGAGGCGCTGGATGCGCTCGGGGTCCGGAGCAGGAGCGTCCGGGCGGCGGCGGGTCCTGTCCGATGGCCCGGCGGCGGCGAGAGCTATGGGGAGGCCCGCGGAGCCCCCCGAGCCCGCGGCCGCGCCCCGCGCCCGCCCGCGCGCGCCGCCCCGGTAGCCGGTCTTGAGGAAGCTCTCGTACTCCGCCAGGTTGTTAAAGCAGGGGGCGTTGGGGTAGGGGATGGGCGGCAGGCGGGGCGCGTACAGGGCCAGCAGCGGGTCAAAGCTGTCAGAGCTGACATCCAGCCGCGGGCTGGGCGGGCTCGCGGGGCTGCCGGCGCGAGCCGACCTCGCCCCCCTCTCCCGCTCCTCCATGTTTGAAAGGCCCGCAAGCCGAGGCAGATGGGAAGAAGGAGCGGAGCCGCCAGAGGGCGGCACTGCGCAGTCGCGGTGCGGGGCCGCACTGCGCAGCCGCGGCCGCCGGGAGGCAGCACCTCTCTGTGCTCCGCCTCGCCGCAGGGGCGTGGCTCGCGGAAGACCGAGCGAGGGCCCAGCGTTGCCTGAGTCCGCAAGTGGCAGGTTAACGCTGCGGACCAGAGCTTAATCTACCTTAATGCAACATCTCCCGTACATCATTATCACTCAGGGTGTTTAATACTCCAGGTTCCCTGAGGCTGGAGCCGGTAATCTGCGTTTTAACAAGCTCCCCAAGTGATTCTTGAGCATTTCCAAGCTGCGCTCTACTCCTTAGCTTGAGCAGGTGGGAAGTTACGGGAAAGAGGCTGCGAAGGCCCTAACATGCTTTTATGCCGAGTACGACTTTGGGGGGTCACCTCTTTGGGCTCAAATTCTGGTTCCGCTGGGCAGTTCGGGTGTAAATTGGCCACTTTGGGCCTTCCCGTTTTCATTTGAAATACAAGGACAGAAATAGCACCTACCTCGTAGGATTGTCCTAAGAATTAAGAAATACTGCATATAGAACACATAGTAAATGCTCTATGAATGCTAGCTAATATTGGATAAATGTTTACAAAGGAGCTATGAAGGATGGGTGGGTCGCAGTCCTCTATTTCCCACATCTATGCAAAAAGAAATTTGCGCTAAGACTCAAAAGACTTTAGTATTATTAAAGAATTCACCTTGTCTCTGATCTTCTAAGCATTGCTAAGCACTCGGAAGAAATGAGGAGCCATCTCTTGTTGCACTGAATGAAGTACTCCCGAGATCTGGTTGTACACGTGTTACTTCATGGCCTCGATCCAGCAAAACATTCTTTTCAGATATTAAAAACATTCATTTTGGATACTCTATACTGAAGGCCCACGTATTTCCATCTCATTTAGCAGAGCCAAGATGTTTCCTGTATCCACGCCACATGAACCACAATAATCAGTGCCACCACTCACAGCAACTATCAACTAATATTAAAGTCCATAATAGTTGTTTTGTATTTTAACATTTCCCTGAAGATTTGTTGAAAGTCCAAAAGAATACTATTTTCTATTTTAGAGGGCAAGATGAAAATTAATATACAACTGTTTAATGTATAGATTGAAAAGAAAACATCCTCCAACAAAAATAAAATAAAAGCCGCCATGCAATGGCTTCGAAGGAATAGCATTATTGATTCAGTTATGGCAGGGGTATTAGGATATTCCTGTTTGACTCGGAATCCCCTGTCCAAACCAAACACTCAAAGCTGTAGAACCTCTGGCAATTCAGTAAGTGCTCATCCCTGTGTCTTATGACAAAATTGTTTGATTGCCTTTGTAGTATCACAAGGCACCCATAAAACACACACGATTTCTTTGGATGGTTTTGTTTCAAAAACTTGTACTTTAATGCCTGTCATGGTCAAGTTCGTGTGTCACCTTCGCCAGGTGGTGGTGCCCGTTTGTCTGGTTGGGCAAGTGCTGGCCTGTCTGTTGCTATGAGGACATTTCATAGAATTAGATCATGATCAGGTCAGTAGCATCCACAGCTGATTCCATTTGTAATCAGCCAAAGGGGAGTGTCTTCTGCAATGAGTGATGCTTAATCTAATCACTGGAAGCCTTTTAAGGAGGATTCAGAAGAGACAGGCCCTCTTTCTGCTTTAGCTGGAGAGCTTCTCCTGTGGAGTTCATCCAGACCCTCCATCAGAGTCATCAGCTTCACAGCCTGCCCTACAGATATTGGACTCTAAATTCCCATGTTTATGTGAGACGCTTTTATAAATTTTTTATTTATGGGTATTTCCTGTCGATACTGTTTCTCTAGAGTACCCTACCTAATACAACTTGGTATCAAGAGTGGTTGTTAAGAAACAGAATCTTAAAAATGTGTTTTTATGATTGGTTATCTACTCTGGACTCAAAGGCACTAAGGACTCTGATTCCTGTGATCAGAATGATACTCACAGGGGTGAGTTGGCAAAAGAGATAATCAAAATATCACCCTTTGATTCTTCTAATACTTCACTTGTA